>JAPMOB010211923.1:0-46630 GCA_029875015.1 Lepomis gibbosus | reverse complement strand
GTGTCAATTGGTCTGATCAGCCAATATATAAGTCCCCTTTGTTTCTTGTGTTTTAGGTCAGTTGTAGTTTGAGTTGGTTAGGTTCAGAACTTTAGTTATTGTTTGTTAATTTGACCTCTTTTATGGGCCCAAAACTTTATCTTTATTTTGGTAATGTTATTTTTTTTGTTGTAAATAAACAATCTTAATTTTGAATTCCCCTTGTGTCTCCTCATGCTTGGCTGCTTGGTCCCTCACATGCATTAATTTGATGCACATCAAAAGCAAGAAGAGAAAGAAGGGGCTTGATCTATGAAAAACTTGCCAGTCTTGTTAACAATTTTGTGCTCTAAACAATTTGATCATAAACACATTGTATATCTAAAATAGTTTTCCACCAAAATCAATTTTTCCCTTTACTTTTAATGGACACATGTAACATGTTTTATACTTTCTGTGAATATAATCCATACTGTATACACGTAGTGTTAACACCCTCTTTTGAAAAGTGGAAGTATCCTCGTGCTACAATTACCAAGTCCAACACAGTTTGATAAATTATACTGAATGTGGTGCTCGTAATGCGTACAATAAAGACTTCATAGCCTCTCTTTAGGTAAGACTCTCATATTGCAACATTTTGCTTTGCAGAGTGAGAAAATTACAGAATAAAGTTACTAACCCAGCCTATCAGCTGCTCCGTTTCAGTGAAATTACCAAAAAGGCTAGAAAACATGTGCACTCCAAATTCAGGTGCAGTTAGCGTTTACCACATTCTCACCATAGACTGGTCTTCACATACGGGTGACAGCGGAAAAACTCAAAGCGGTTAAAACAACGAAAAACCATCCTCTTACTTTGATCATGGTCTCCAGCTTGATGGCATCAGCAGCAAACTTGCGGATGCCGTCAGACAGTTTCTCCACGCCCATGCGGTCCTCGTTGTGCTGCCAGCGGAAAGCCTTCTCATCCAGATGAATCTTCTCCAGATCACAGACCTTGGCTACAAAAACAAACCATCAAGGTCAAGCAGGAAGTAAGTGCATACACATTGTTGCATTAAAAAACATTTTAAAAAAATCTCTCCCAAGGAGCAGATTTCCACCCCTGTGGAAGTGTGAAGTAGTTTAGATAAGCGGTTCTGGAGAGAGCTGAGAAACGTTGCCCACAGAGCCACCTGCAGTTAATTAAAAGTAATTTCACAAAAGACCATGATTTGGCACACCTCAATAAACTGTCTAAAACAGACGAGTTTTGAACTAATTACATGAACATACTAATAAAAGTTGCTGATTTTATGGTGATCGCGGTATTTTGCAGAAAGGCTCCATTTGAATCACAGAGCAGTACCTTTCTCCACATTGAGCATCTCTGTGACAGAGCTGTGGTCCTGGCTGAGCTCTGCGAGCAACCCAGGGGAGATGGTGAGCAGATCACAGCCCGCCAGAGCTTTCACTTGCCCCGTGTTTCTGAAGGATGCGCCCATCACCACAGTGCTGTAGCCAAACTTCTTGTAGTAGTTGTAAATCTTGGTCACACTCAGCACACCTAAAGAAGAAGAGGAAAAGTAATACATACTTTCTAGAATTTGAAGGAAGTTGTCAGGGGCTTTAAGCTCATTCTGGTGTGGGTTTATTATTATTTATTAGAAAGCATACTATTTATAAAAGCCACCATTTGCTAAGCTATCACATTGAATTTGACCATTTAAGAAGTTCATTGTGGAACGTTTCAGATTTCTACACCGAAAAAAAGTTCCTCAGTCCGAGGAACAACAGCTAAAACAGGCAAGAAATACCGCACATCCCATGGTTTACCAGCTGCCTGCCAGAGGCGATTACAGACAAACGTACACTGTTTATGTGCAAAGATATGAGACCGGTTAACATCTCACAGTGGTCTGGGTTTAAAGATTTAATGAGCATTTACAATTAAAATATAATTAAAATAATGAAATTCAAAACGGGATTATAGAGGAAGACATTTTCTTTTTTAGGCTAAGGCTACATAAAACTTTGAAAGCATGTTTTAAACTCATTAAATGTTTATGAACACCTTTCTTTCCAAGTTGACTGAAAGTCTCTTCACTATACAGTTCTTGTTTTATCTGAAGATTAAAAGCATTTTAGGCACAGTGCCATGATATCCTATACCATTTGTCATATATGAAGCCCTTTATAAAAATCCTAGAGTTTTGGAAGCGGCTGACACATTGGAAAATTCACACAACAATTAAAATGTCACTTTCATTTTACTGCTTAACTCAATTAGAACTGTTTGTTCCTTCCAATCTTCTTCTGGTAATTAAAAGCACTTGGTTACCAGGCTATGCACAAAGCAAGTGTGTGCACTTCATATTTTCTACAAGACTAAAGCAGTGCAGCTGTTTAATTAACAGTAAACCTGTCATGAGCCGTTTAATGTTTTACAGCAGAATCATGACAGTTTGGGGTTAGGTTTAGGTACTCTTAGGTACTTTTTTTGCAGACTGTAAACAGATCAGTGGAGTAATTCCAATTTTGTGCAGCAAGGTGGATGATGAAAATCGTCAATATTTTTTCCTGGATTATCGTTTTCTTCTTGCACAAAACACCCATCTAAGCGATTGCAACAATACAATGGAGTTTGGAAATAAAAAATTACACTAGACCACATTTTTATTTGAATTAAATAGTTTCCAAGTCAATTCCAACTAGAATTGCACATTGTTTTGCATGAATAAATGCTGACAAACTTTCTTTGTGTCAAAAAAAAAAAAAATGCTAAAGAGTAAATATTCAACTTTCGTAAAATCATTTCAGGAGCATATTTAGGCAGCTGCACCTCAAATAATAGAGATGGACAGCAAAACGAAAGTCTGTTTAGAGATGCATCAGTGTGGCCACATCTGAAGGCTTGATACCTTAACAGATACCAACACGTTCAATTGATAAAATAAAAACAATAATAAGATCATAGCACTAAGGACAGCCTTTATTACCTGGGTCCTCATGTGGCTCGTAGCTTTTGCGGTCTGTATTCTCCTTGTACCAGTCGAGGATGCGTCCAACGAAGGGTGATATAAGTGTTACCTTTGCTTCTGCACAGGCAACAGCCTGAGCAAAAGAGAACAGCAGGGTCATGTTGCAGTGAATGCCGTGCTTCTCCTCAAGCTCCCTGTACAAAAAAAACAAAACAAATTTTATTTAAATTTAATTTATATTGCTTCTCTAACTAGAACCTCCTGGGATGGGAAGATGGGAAAACAAAGAAGTCATCATTGAGTCATTACAACTTGCGTTTTCTCAAGGTAAAGACTTACAGTTGAAAGACAGTTCAATGTTATTATTTGCACTGGTTAAATAAGTGGAATCAAACTGAGGCATCCATTAACAGAGATACAGGTTGCAGTGTAGGGGCAGTTGTAGGTTTAGGTATCTGTACAAAAACTCAGGTATTACAGGGACTACAGCAGTGTTTTCATCAACATTTTTTAATGCGCATTTTGAAGTATCGCATTAGAAAAAGTTAATGGAAACGGCAAAATTTGAAGTTTTTATGGCATCTGCCGAATTATACATTCGCCTCTTAAAGGTCCTTTCCAGATACTTTGCTCTGCACACTGATCAAACGGGGTTATCACCGCATATTGTTGCGGAATCTCAATGAATTCTACTTCTGAGTATAATAAAATATTGACTAAACTTTCATAAAATTTATAGTTCGAATCATTTATCACCATTGATGAACCCCACAAAAGGTTATTATAGACTTCAAAAGCATTATTTGGAGCTGCATGCAAAACACTGGATATTCCCATAATGTGTGGAGACATGGCTGGCGGCAGTTTGCCCGCTTGAAATATATTTCTGAGGACTTCTCCATTTTTCTAAGATGAATTGCCATCAGTTTCAAGCAACTGGTTTTCTTTCTGGTTTGAAACCCATGCGACTTGTTTATTACAGCCACGTGTAACGTCAGCTACTGACGTAATGACGCTCGCTGTAGCCTTGTTTATTCGCTCCAAACCAGCTGAGGGAAACGCACATATTTCACAATGTCTTTTTTTTTTCTTCCCCTTTTTTGCAACATTTCAAAAGTACGCTTTCAATTAAATCTATGTGTTTGCCAAGGTCAAATTACACATAACCTCTGACATTATCACATTTTTCCCCTCTTCATGTACTCTCTGCCCTTTGCAGTTAAAACATGCATAATCATGTATAATTTCCACTATAAGACGCTGTAAGAACCTTCTGTACCTTTACAGCTGTACCTACCTTCAGTCACGATAAAAAAATCAAACAGACGTAATTTATGGTAGGCGAGCATAGCTACTGCATAGCTAACATTACAGACTCACTTGCCAGCCTGGATTCCTTCCCATGTTGAAGACAGCTTGATGAGCACACGGTCCTTGCTGATGCCGGCTTCTTCGTACAGAGCGATGATCTTCAGTGCCTTGGCAACCATTTCGTCTTTATCAAAGGACAGTCTGTTACATGAAGAGAATCAATGCAGCTATTCAGTATTTAAACAAAAGTTGCTGAGGCCTTAGCAGGTAGAGCGGGTAATCCATTAATTGCAGGGGTGGTTTGATCCTCTTTTCACCATGTCCAAATTGTCCCCGATGGTTAGGCCTGTGTAGCTTGTATGTGTGTGAACGTGAATGGGTGATTGGAAGGCAAATTGTAATTTGCTTTAGATAAGCACTGTAAAAATGCAGTCAAATTTACTGTTTGTTCAATTAATTATTCAGGTACCTCTTTTACTTCACCTGTTTCAACAATTATTGGTCAGTAATGTGCAAAATATTGTAGATAGATTATTGTAATCCTCCAAAAAAGTTAAAACATAAACTACAAATAAATGTAATCAGGTTTTGTTTCATAGGAGTGATGTGATGACAAAAAAATAATATGGTCTCTGAATACCTGTTGTTTTTTTAACATTAACACGTTTCTGGTCATAATTTGCAACTAGTGAAATTATGTTTACACCTACCTGGCATCCACTTCAGTAGAGACTCTGCCTGGGACCTTTTTGAGGATCTCTAGCCCAAAACTCACGAACAGCTTGTCCATGGTGTTGGCAACCTGCTCATCTTCAGTTCTGAACAGATAAGGAAAGAAAATTAATAAGCTGATTAAATTATCGCCAATTACACTAAAAAAATAAATGTTAAGAAAATAGACATTGTGTAATTATTATATTATTCTTAAAACTGTACTCCTGAACTTTTGCATGGATAAATTAATGCAAATTTAACAGCTCATAAGGTTAAAAGTTGTTGGACTTAAGTGAAGTTGGTAGCATTGGTAATTATCCATTAAGGCACAAAGTCACAACCCCAATCAATACGTCTTCTGAGCTGGAAGATCGTCTCCAAACACAGGGAATACAGTTTTTGTGTGTTAAACCACCCTCCGCCACACAAGTCTTAGCATCTAATGGATGTATTGCTAAAAGGCATCACAGATTTAAGGTTCAAGCTGAGAAGACTAGCACATTACAAGTAACTGCTGCCTGCTGCACATTAAGTAACTTTGTCAACATCTTGCACAGAGGAACCGTGCACCGCTTTTAAAACCACATAAACTGTTCCCTTTAGCAAATGACTTCTACTTTAATGCTGTTAATATTTCGGTTTGACCAGACCTGAATGTAGTCCAACAGGAATACAAATGAAAAAAAAAGGTATAATTTTAGGGTGGTTGGTTTAACTTGGGCCCTAGCATTATAAACATTTTTTCTCCACAGCAGTTAAGCCGAATGAACACTATGAATGCAAAACATGAATTGCTATGTTTTGGTGTCATTTACAGGCATTCAGCTCTCTGTGCTCTCAGCGCCTTATGTAACCATGCACTCTGTGGGAAGAAATTGTCTGTAGTCAAGTAACAACCTATTTAATAGGTGACAATTCACATTACATGTACTACAACAATGCATTTATTGTGAATTGTCCCCATTAATAATTGCACATAATTTTGAATATTTCTTTATGCATATTTGCATTATACATCACATTAATTGATAGTGATTACATAGGAATTTGGAATCTGGAAAAAATTAACAGATTTCCCAGAGCCCTATTTAGCTCTCATTTGTGCACAACCACTTACCCGCCTTTGGCGATGCCGTATTTAATGGCCTGATCCAACAGGTGCTGGTAGGCTGGCATCTTAGCAGCAGCCAGGATAAGAGACGGGTTAGTGGTGGCATCTTGAGGCTTGTACTCATCAATGGCTGTAAGATAGAAGACAGATATAAGTATTCAAAAATCACATAAAGAAACCCATAACTCTTGCAGAGATCCTAAATGTCAAATACCCGTCTTCATGGAGTCATCCATGTATGAGACAGCAGCAAATTTATTTTACAATTGTGTCAATCATTTGCCACCAAAAGTTCAAAAAAATGCTCTTGAATCCATTTAATAAGCAACAATGTAAAGAGGAAGTTCAAGGACAAAAAGGTGTCCTTCAAAATGTTGGATTTATTACAGCTTAACTGGGTATTAGTACGACTATCACATAGACATACCATAATTCCCTTGATCGCTCTCATTCAAAGTATATGTAACCGCTAAAACAAAAGTCTCAAAGAGCATAAAGAAAAAACTACAATACACTGCTGCTGTCAGGTAGAAAATGGCACCATCTACTGTAGAAAATACTTCTGCACCACCCTCTACAAACTATTCAAAGTCAGAAGTAGATGGATATCAGTATTTCTTCAGTTGACATAATGAATACACCAAAGGCTTCAGCAGGGAAGGGTCAACTTAAGCAAACTAATAGGAAAAAAAGCAAACACTGACATAGTGAATACCAACTAACTAGTGCAAATATCCTCCCAGAGAACAAGCTGCAGCTAAAAAAAGAAAAGAAAAAAAAAACAACAACTTTCTACTAGTACAATCATCTAATGGGTGGAAGAATTTTAGACCCAAGAATTTTAGAGGCCCAACAAAGTGGTGCTCTGTAAGCTCTGCAAATTGGAAATGCCTTATCACAGCTGCACAACTGCTGTACAGCAACACTTCAAGCGAAAGCATCCCTGAACACTTCAAGACAGCAGCAAGACAGCACGGTTTACAATCCTGTTTATTTTATGTCCCCACAAAAGCATGAAATTAGGACTATCACGGGTTGATGTGTATGTTTCTGGTAGCAGTGGTTGTTAAAGATATTTCTGATGTAAGGCAGGTCTAGCTTGGAGTCTTCACATGACCCCACAAGTGTGTTCACTGACATTCTAGCTGTAGTTATTTGCCTCTGTAACCGTCCTTGTTAGGGAGACAGACAGACTGATAAGGTAGAGACAGCAGGTCAGGAGACAGGCAAGCAGATATCTGGATTCTCTGGGAATCTTACAAGAATGTTTACAAGACTTACTGGCTTCACAGATTAGAGTGCAACACATGGATAGTAATTGATTCCAATGTGATGTAGGGAATGCATTAGAGTCTAAACATCAGATAGACTGGTTGTTCAGGTTAAGGCCTGTTAAAGATGACCTAAGAGGGAGAAGTGGAAAGACAGAAAAATAAGGGGACCATCTTTTATTGCTGCTGTTATGGAAATGTAACGCCGTTAGGAACTGAGAGTCTTGTTACAGTCTGTAACAGTTATTTGCCACATACCAAAGCAAAAATACAAAATACATGCCAGTGATGAAAGGGTTGACATACAATGTTTAATTGAATAAAGTGTAAAAAGTTAAACATTAGTTGTTTTATTAAAAATTGATTAAGGAATAATTGTTAGTAGCAGCCCTAGTTAGCACTCAGTTATATCAGCAGAGTCCAGTCTGTGTTGCCAGCTCTTCAGCCCAAGAACAAAGCCTGCCTTTATTCTGGAGTTTTCTCTCAACTCCCTTCTGAAGTTGGATCATTCTGCAGATCAGTGGGTTTGGCCTGGATACTCCTCAGTTCAAAAAGACACTACACAGGGCCAATTACGTCAGTCTGCACAAAAGATAGGGCTCTGGTTTACCATCTAAGTCATGAAAAAGTTTAGTAAATAGCCACCCCAAATATATTTCCGCTGACAATATATGTAAATATACAGCTTGATTTTGTTATAAAAAGTTCAAACACAAATACAAGATTGTAAATAATATAACACTAGTCCAGACCTTAGTTAATTAGTTAATAATGTTGATCACTATACTTCATCTCAGGAGGAACCTTATCTAAATGTATCTTTTCTTTCAAACGTCAATAACCATCCAGGCCAATTACTTATTAAAATGTCACAAGCCCTCCCCCTAAAGCAACCCCCCCTCCACACACACACTTGTCAAGGTTTACACATAAGTGAAGCAAGAGTTTTGTGTTACACCATGTTTGACCAAGTTCTTGCATTTCATATGTGAAATATTAGCGATTTTAACATGTCTAAACTTGCACCTAGTGAAACCTGACAAATCTTTCAACATTTTTGAAATACCGTGGTTAAATAAATGGTTATAAATAATAAATTACCAAATAAATGGTTGTGTAAATTTTGACTAGCCCCTGTTCTTACCTTGTCAAACGAGTTACAATCAGCACAGTTTGTAGTGTTGTTGTACTCGATAAGACAAGATCCAACTAATTATTATCTTCATTAAATTAAATGAATTAATCTGTTGTTGTTTATAGTCTGAGAAACTGTGGCCATTTTCCACAATTTTTATATAGAGTCCAAGGTGACCTCTTCAGATTATCAGCATCATCATCATCATCATGTCCGTCACATAACTTTAAGCTGTACCAACCTGTTTGAGAGGTACTATACAAATTAAGTTTGATTGATATGAACGGTCCGAATCCTTAGAGATATTCAACTTAAAATTATAGAAACCTGAGAAAAAGAGCAAATACTCGATTTGAGTAGCTAGAATCAAATAACATTTGGTACTTTTGCGTGGTAATTGGCTGAAAATTATGACAATTATCAAAATTGCTGGAATTCTTTTTCTATGGATGACATTAGAATTAAAGCACACCTGGACTGCACTAAATTGTACAGATGTTCGTGTTATTGTGTCCAGTCCCTGTATGCATGCCTCACCACATTTTCATTTGTCTAAAGTATGGTAAACTAAGTGGGTAATTCAGCAAAAGACATACTAACACGCTCAAAAAGTTAATGCCAGCACCCAACACGCCTGCTGTGTAACGAAAGTACCACTATCGGTTTTCCATTGTCTGGCTGCAGGAGTCACAAACCAGTTCTGTCATGTCATCCTGAGTCTGCAAGCCCTGGATGAGGAACTATCTGGTTTGCATCACACTGTAACCGTATTACTGCACATGTACACAGTTCCTCATTCTGACCCATTGAGAAACATGACCTTTTCCTCTGTGGCATGAAAGGGACAAAGGCAGACAAAAAAAAAAAAAAAAAACCCCCCCACACACCTTGTTTTCTGTTAACTCAGGGAGAACGTTAGTCTACAACTTAGTTGTGACACCACATAATCCATATTTTCACCATGAACAACTTAAGTGCAAGTTGTAGCTGTTTTCAAGTTATGCCATTTGTGAGGTTTCAAAGAAGCTGATGTTAACAAAATACATGCATTATCAATTTAATATCGTCACGAGTAGACGTCATGTTAGTTAGCTAGCAAACGTGAAGTAGCTTACTGTTACTAAGTTAGGTAACGTTAATAACAAGTAATTGGATTATCGTATTGTTAACTTTAGTAACTTAGTTAACAAGTAGCGAAAACCTCCTGAAAGTTGGTAAACTTGACAGTTAGCTAGCTATCATTAGGAGGTCGGACTAAATAAAATGCATATCGAGGCTAACATTTGCGGCTCGCCCACTAGCACTGACTGTGATATCGACACGGCGGTCATTCACATTAAAGCTGGATTCAGTTAGCTGCTCAACTAGTTAGCATGCTAACCAGCTAGCATTAGCATGTGCAAAAGCAGGGGCGTTTGTTTTTACCGTTAAAATCTCCGGTGTCTGCCACCACCACAGTGTGTTTCTTCAGCTGGATCAGCGCTGACTCCATTTTTCGCCGTTTATCTGGTGACACACTGGACATAATGAGCCGAGACTGGGACCCTTTTATACACAGAAAACACGTGAGAGAGCGGGCGGACTGACAGAGAGACGTGTGCGCGCAGAGGGAAGGAGTCACCGGGAACGCGCTCCGGGAAGAAAAAGAAAAAAACAGAAACAATGCTGACATTATCTCTTTACTCTTTACTTATTTTATATATATATATATATTGAGGTTATAAAAGGTTATGTACCTATGAAAGTAGGCTGTTCATCACTCCTAAGGTTAGTTGTAGAAGTCAACAACTAGCCAAACTGAAAACACTGCAGCCTCTCAAACCAGATGTTGCTGTAGGCTACAGTATAGGCTATGTGTATTATTATTAACAAAAAAGCAAGTCTCTTGACTTATTAAACTAATAGCATATTGTACATTTATAAGAACAGTAAACCTATTCAGTCTTTTTAAAAAACATACAATGTTGCTTAATGACACTTTCTCCCTACAAGTGCGTGCATCACTGGCAGTAGCAGCCGGAGTGTCTTTCTGTAAGTTTCATGATGCTGTGCTGCTTTAGCAGATTCTTTAATGAATTAGATGTGGAACTGTTTGCGGTTGAAAGCTTTTTGCTGGCCGCACAAACTTTACAATGAAAGACAATGTTCTTTGCATCTTAGACAGCGAATCAATATTGGCAATACTTAGCCTACATCTGTCAAAATAACTCCTATCTCCCTCATTTTCCATTCTTCCTTTAGTTACTTGGATTAGTAACTGTTTTGGAAGTAGTAATCCCTTCCAATGCTAATTACTAGGAAAAGTAATAATATTAGGTAGTCTACTGCCAACACTGTGTTTGAAATACCTCTCTGAAAGCACAATAAAGTTTATTGAGGGAATTAAGTTGCTCAATTAAGTTTTTACCCGCTATGCAATAACCATCTTTTATACAATCTATGGCAATAGATTTAAATGACTCTGTGAATTACAGGACATACAGCTACATGGAAATTGTAATAGGTGGAATATTTAATTACATAAAGAGGACACAAATGTTGCACTAGTCAGGGACAACAGATGAAAATTTGCCTATTGAGCTAACTCTGGCTCATTTAAAGTTACTTTGCTGTTAATTAATGAGCACTGTCGCTATCAAATAAACAAATAAATAAAATAAAATGAGTCTGCTCAGCATTTAAACCATGTGCCACTGCATTATGTGATTTTGATTGCTTGATATTCTCAATAACTGTAGTGAGGCACCTGTTCCAAGTATATCATTGTGCCCTCCAGTAATAGCTACAGTACCTGAACATTACTCTTATTTGCAATAATATGGGGACAGTTTAATTTAAGAAACCATTACACGTGGTGTGATTGCCTTGCTGGGCCTGTATTCAAAAGCAATACTTCAACCCTCAGGCTTAAACAGCATAATGATACTGTCACTTACCCCATTACCAACCTTGTAGGTCTGCTTTACTGACATATTAATATTTAACAATATCTCACTGTTGACACTGTGCCAGACAAGACTAAGGACCAAACCAGTCTTAAAACATTAGTAATAAATATTAGGCATTGATCAATAACAATGAACTTCACATCAATCTATAAAAATATATATATAAATATAAACAACTATTTAAAAAAATCAATAAACCATTTTCACCCCAAGGGCCAAAATAAACAAAAGTGTACACCAGTGCCGTTAGGATACACTAACTGTGTGATCTCTCCTCTGTTTGACGAATGTCAGGTTATTTATGTTAAGGTTGTGCACCTATGCTTATTAACTGGTTTTGTTTATTTGTGACACTGTATGTGGCTCTTAGGAGCATTTAAGAAATAATCATAACATTACTCTTTTATTTTAGCATTGTGTAGAACATTGTATATTACATTACATTAATTAATTAGCTATATTTATTTATATATTTGCTATATTTGTCAGAGGTTGCACGCTAGAGGTTAAGTGTCCTGCTCAGGGACACATTGTTGGATGTGTCACAGTGGGAAATTAACGCAGGTTTCTCACACCAAAGGCATGTGTCTTACACACTGCTCCATCACCACTCCATATATGACATACATATGAATAGTTTTCCTACACGTGCTGTCACACCCATGAAGAGTTAAATTCATAACCACTAGCAAAAGAAATATAAACATTGTGCCATAATCTGTCCATATTATCCTTTCAGACTATACATACTGTGCACATACTTTCAATATATGCATACTGTGATGGTCCAGGGCCTCTGTCAGGGTTTGTGTGTGTGTTGTGTGCGTTGCATTTCAGGGTTGCAGCTTCCTGGTTGGATTGATGTGGAGACCATGCCAGTGTCTTTAGGTAATTTGAATAATATCTTATCCTTGTAGTTTGGAGGTTCACTGCCCCCTGGCATCACCTTGTGTAATATTGGTTAAATTTTCTAGTTAATCATTATTTCAGTTGCTCTTGTAATATGTATAGTCACCACTTATTATCCACTCAGCAATCTTTGCACTGCCATGCTTATACATACTGTACAGTACACTGTAATCTGACCTATGTATAGCTGTTGGCCAGCTCTAGCCTGTATAGAATAGCTTTAAGTTTATGTTTGTTTAGCTGAATGCCGGTAGCTTTACTGGCTTGTAAATGTGTCCTCTGCATTGTGTGTGAGAGCTACTGAGAGAGATGTTTCAACACACTTTGCCAACAAAGTTGATTCTGATTCTTAAAATCTCCTCATCATACAAGCCTGAACATTAAATATCCATTGATTTTTATCCTACCCATATTTATAAAGTTAGTGTAAACCTTGACATATACAATTACCAAGATATTTCATTCAGCTTGTGCGCTAGTGAGCAAATGAGGAAACCATCACTTATTTACTCACCTCTATCTTTGTTTAACAGCAAAAACAGTCAAATATTTTTTGGCACACTAGCGGCATGGCTTTAGGGATGTCTGTTGGTTGGTTGGTTCACCACTTTGGGTTAGACTGAAATATCTCAACAACTAATGGATTGCAGTGGGAATTTGGTGGAGACGTTCTTACTAGAGAATAGACTCTGGTGACTTTTCCTCTAGCGCCACAAGCAGGTCAACATTTTCACTTATCCTGTGAAATATCTCAATATCTACTAGATCAACTTAGATCCACTGACTTGTCCTCTAGCGCCATAGGGGTTCCCATTTGTTGTTTTGGGTGAAATTTCTCAACAACTATTGGATGTATTGTCGTAACATTTGGTTCACACATTTACTTTACCCTCAGCATTCATTTTCAACCAAGGTAGCAGCTCTGTGACCTCTCTTTTAAATGCTAACGGTAGCTAATGTGCTAATAATGACAATGCTAATGTGCTAATGTTTAGCAGCTATAATGTTTAGCACCATCTTTGTTTACCGTGTCAGCTTGCATCAATTTTGAGGATTGGTAATAACATCTGAAATTGATAAGAATCTCATTCATTTTGGCAGTGAACCAAATAATTAGGTCAATTGAAATTTGACCTGATGATGGCTCCAGACAAATAGCTAAGGGATCACAGAAGTTATTAAAACTTGTCTGAACAACTTGGCCTTGTACTTCTTTCTACAAGAAACAAGAACATCTACTCTTTGCAGTGGAACTAGGTTGAGTGACCTTTTAGATAGTATCCTTAAATATAACAACGTATGAAAAAGTAAAGAAAACAAAAAAAGTATTTGACAGAACATATACAAATATAGGCTACAGTAGCCTATATCCAAAAAACAGTGACAACAAAAAAAATGTTCATAAACCAGTGCCAAGAGGAGATGGCTATATTCAAATCCAAATTCAGGAATATGTTCAGACACCTTTACAATAAAAATATATCACATCCTATTATATTTCTTTTAATTTACATCAAGTTGAATCTTATTGACAAAGGCAAATTCAAAACCTTCTTTAATATGATGAGTTCCAAAATATAAACTGTCATAAGTATGACGATGATGAAAGTATTACTTTTGGATACTTAAATGAAAAAGAATTAGCTTAGGAACCACCAAACTGTTTGTATTTTTTATAAGTAGCTATTTGTATTCATCACATGTTGCATTCTAAATTACCTGACTGAATCAGAGCAAATTAGCCTATAAATTACTTTTGGAAATTGTCAGTGAGCCAAAAGTTCTGCAAAGGAACATTATTGCTTTTAAGTGCTATAGCTTTATTCACCACTAGATGTTGCCATTTTGCTGTTTGGCA
Source organism: Lepomis gibbosus (assembly GCA_029875015.1). Lineage (NCBI taxonomy): Eukaryota > Metazoa > Chordata > Actinopteri > Centrarchiformes > Centrarchidae > Lepomis > Lepomis gibbosus. The sequence goes on along the minus strand of JAPMOB010211923.1, from coordinate 32,432 downwards.
GGCCAGTGACAGTCACATGTGCATCCATGTTGAGAGAGAGGGAGAGAGAGAGAGTCTGTAGGAAAGGGAACAACTTGGGAAGTTTTGTCATACACTGAGGGAAGAAGAGGGACAACCAGGAGAGAGTGTACAGTGTGAGATAAGTGAATGGTAAGTCATTTTCACATTTCTCTTATTCAAATGAGATGTGTCAAAAACTGGCTCTTATTTCTGACTTTCTCCTCTTCTCTACTCCTTACCTTTTCTCTTTAATTCTGTATTCTAGCTCCAACACAGATGTCCGTGACCTTGTTGAAGAGATTTAACTTGATAAATAGGGAGCTTTTGGGGGGTGAGTTTGTCTAATTAGAAGGGATAAACTATATCCTGGTTCCATTTATCTTGTGTGAATTGGTTAATGAGTGTTGCACTTGGTTTACTTAAGGGTGGGATTACATTAATCATACTTGAGCTGAGTATGATTTGCTCACGAAACTACACTTAAATTCTGGCCAGTATGTTTTGTTGTTGTTGTTGTTGCTTGTAAGTTATTGTGAATATACAATCAGTTGTTTTATCAATATGAGATTGTGAAAAATGTGGTGATGTGTGAGAATGAGGCTCTCTGATTGGCTGAGGAATGTTACCCTGGACCTCGATGAAAGACAGAAATACAACATTTCGAAATACCAACCATTCCTCAAGCTATTCCCTCCCATCATTTTTTTTCTGGAGGGGTTACAGGAACTTAAGGCCTCACTGAGTCCTCAAAACCATGGCTGGCTGGCAAAGTGCAGTGGAATTCATTGCCATACAATGTGCCCTTATGTTAGGTTAGAAGAAGTCTTACTTTCTCCCAGATGAAGCTGCTCCATATTACATGTGGCACATGAAAAATGTATCTAAAATTCAATGAAGGCAGTATTGAAGGGAAACACATCCTTAAAACTGTTAAAACAGCAGGTTTTCTTCTTTGTATTCCTGAGCCTATCTTGCTGTTTTGTGGTGCATTTTTTTCTTATTGTTGCATCAGTTGGATTTGAAAGCAGAAAAAAAATCTCAGCTGTCCAAAACATCTATGCTGAAACAACTAAATGGTTTTTGGCATCTGTGCCTCAGAATCAAAGATAAACTTTTTTATAGACTGCATTTTGTGCTGATTCGCAACAGTTATACATAGAGAAACATATTGTCATAGAGTAAGAGATGCCATTTTGGCAGTGACATGAACCACAATGGACCAGAATGCAGTGCAGCTACATGAATAAGAAACACCATTCCAGCATTTTCTCAGCTAAAAAAACCCAGATCTACTTCACTTTCCAGAAAACACATATGACTACTAAAAGTTTACACCCTTCCTTTACGAGCTGGGAAGTGCTAACTCTATTCCAGATTTCTACACTGCTGCCCATATTTTTGTTTTTTTCAGCAACTCGAACAGAAGTAAATAATATTTAAATATAAAGTTCAGTTGCCAGTTCATTGGGTTCAACTAGCTAAAACTAATGCAGTCTAATAATACAACAGCCCTGCAATAAATCCCACATTCATGAAGGTTATAAGGTTCAGTGTTTTTCAAACGCGAACTGTATTGCATCATGCTCAATACTAGAGTTTTTTATTTTTATTTTTAGTTCTAATTTTAATTCATAAGACTAATTGAATAATGCCTTGATAAATAAAGTAAAACACAAAACAAATAAAATAACACTACTTACTTTTTTCCATTTATTCTCATAATTCATTGAACATAATTCATTGTGATTTTTGACTATTGGATTGGAGCATATCTACTTGTAATGGGCATTTGTTGTTATTTCTGATATTTCCTAACCCTGAGATCAATTCATGTGAAATCAATAGATTAATCAGTAATGGAAGTAACTGGAAATGTGGTACACAAACGTAGATAGACAGGGAAACTTCACAGAAGTACACTACATTATTGAATAACTCCTGAAATGTTCTGAAAACAATTATACAACTATTTAAGGACACATGTTTCCTTTATAAATAAACTCAGATCATGCTCTATAAATAAGCTCATGACTGCTACCCATGAAATCCCCTGCACTTTGCAGCTCACAGTGCCAGTCAGACTGCCTTGACACATTCCAGGATGTGCACAGAGCAAGTAAAGAGAAGGAGGCAGCTTCCTTTCCCCATGTCCTCCCACATTACATCAGCTCCAGCATGGCTAAACTGATGAACTGATGGCTGTGGACATTTGGCAGCTGCACACTGTTTACATTTAGCCTGAAAACACTGGCCAAGACCAAAGCTGCTGCCAACACACAGTTTTCAATCCGACTCTGTGTTTGTCCTTGCTGTTATGAAGTGCATATGGCATGGATGAAAGAAGTGAAAATATGTTTCTGAGAGTAGGTGTGGAGTGTTTTCTTTAATCGCCACAGCTGGTGTTGTTTGTTGGTGTAACTATAGCTCTGTGGCCGACTTGTGGGCTTCTCTAGGTGTGGCGACTCTCTGGATAATTGCCTTGAACACTGGCTCTACAGAGGGTGGATATAACAAGGCTGAATTGTACTGCCGCCTGCAGGTGTGTGTGTGTGTGTGTGCGCGCGCACTGCTCTGCTCCAAATTCACTCACCTAGTTTTCCTCAGTTCTGTGTTCCTTTAGTACATTTTTTGCTAGATTTCAGCCAGTCCTCTCTCACTTTGTTCCGTCTTTGATTGCACAGTTTCCAGCCTCATGCTCTTGTAGCCCACTTTTCTTCAGTCCTGCCAGAAGAAGAAAAGGCTGACAAGACTATGAATATATGTTATGTTGAAAATACCGTAGGTTACATACACAGGTATTTCTTTTGTTTCTTTTTCTGATCTTTACTCCTGCCCTGGTAGACGGAATTGTATAAGCATAAGAAAGAAAAATATATAATATCTTGAAGGAAATCAGGATAAAAGTAACCAGGTGATACAGTATATATATGCAGTTTTAGATTTTGTTCAGCACTGTGAAAGGTAGTGCAAAAACACAATGTGAAAGATATATGAAAAAAACAAACGTCCTACAGTATGATACATCTCAGAGAGGTGCAACACAGCAGACCCTAAATTATAGGTAGGTACACAATACAACAGCAAATATGAGATACTACAAAGTGTGATAAGGCCAATATAAATTAATTATTGGGCCAACAAGCACAGTATTAGAGATACAAGATACAGGGAGATACAATTTTAATGGTTCTGTTGGTTCAAACTAGGTAACTGCAGCAGGAAACAGTAATAGTAATAGCACTCAATGAAATACACCCAGGGCTGGAGCAAGGATTTTAGAGACGTTAAAGTCATGAGTCTTTTTGCTAGGTTTTTTTGAAAAACAATACCAGTATGCTTATATGTATTACACCTATTTGATTATTTCTAGACGCATTTCTTGAAAAAAAAATGTTGCAAAAATGCCTACATGGATGCAAAGAAAGCAGGACCCTTAAGACACATTTGAAGGTGAAGTATTATTGTGTGATGTTTGAGAGTGCAAAATGATGTGTGAGCAGAGTTTGATACTTGAATGCTGTTTTAACATTCATCTGTTAAAGGTGGAAAGCTTTTCTGTGCTCGCTTCAAGTCTCAGTTTAACACGTGTTCGTACATTAAGGATGTGTGACATCGCAAATAGTTTGGAGCTAAACATGGCCCAGTATGAAACTTACATAAGTGTAAAATCATGCCAGACTTAAATTAGTATTCAAAGCAGATTATTTCTATGTCTTATAACATGTCTGGAGAGGATCTTTATATTTGAAAATATAAGTGGATGTACACAGTAATTAGTATCTTCGAAGACTATATCCACAACAAAAGTGAAAGTTAGTTAGTAGAAATCTCCACATTCCCCAGAATATGGATCATGTTGTCCACAAGTCTGGCCCTGCTAACAAAACAACAAAAGTGTTTTTTTAAACCAGTAGTTTACAGCAGTCTTTAAGTTTTAAATACACTTCAAAGATTGAAGATTTAATTTAATTTACATATGTTGAAAATGAAGCTACTGCCAGCAGCCACTTAGCTTAGCTTAGAATAAAGAATGGAGACAAGCTGAGGGGAAATAAAAAACAGTGTGTTTGACATCCATAGTCACAGCACTAATACTTGATCGCACATGGTGGTTGTTTTAGTTTTCCGCATGTCCTCTCAGGATGTGAGGCACCAGCATTGCCTCTTACGGTTTGAAGGGTCTAATTTGTCCCCACTGTTCCTCCTTGTTGAGAGCTCTGCCGAGATGTTAGTGCAGAGTGAAAACCACAAACCATAACCACACTCTTTCACTGCTGTTGACTCCCAGTCTCACGCCCCGTTTAACACAGAAAACAGTACAAGGCAGGATTTTATTTCCTCCCCTCACTACATTTCTTGATGTGTCCTCCCATCCTCACATCCTATATGTCACTCTGTCCACCATAATTTACTCCTGGCTGATATACCCAGCTATATATTTTATTTAATTTGTTTAGACTCTGTAGTTTTCTTTGCAGGCTATAAAAATAGCAGAAAGCATTTACATTCTGTATATAGCTAGTTCTTTTTAGCCTTCTTGGTGGTGTAACTGCAGACTAATCTTTACATAACATGTAATTTGTATTGTATAGGGAATTCTTTAAACATGCAGACATCCCATAAAGTCAAAATAGTTCCTGTACTTTTCAGTTTGCATGGTCAAAGTTTGTTTTCCTTGAATTTCTCACAAAGCTTTCTCTCTGCATTCTCTGTTTCTTCATATGATATTTATAAAGTTCTGTCTGAGCAGCCTCAAACATCTCAAAGTAAGAGCTTGACTCCCATTTACATTCATTTCTGGCAGCTACTTGTGTCCAGTCTTTGCTGAACTTAATAGATTTTGTCTAACTTTATAGAGGTTGGCTCCCTGGACGCAGATCATGCTATAGACTCAGAGTGAAAAATCAATTTTCATGACTTTAAAATGGAGAGCATCTGTCTGCTAGATTTGAAGTACAATGCCTTCAAAAACTTTACAAACCCCATGATGTCCTGAAGTGCACCACACAGAATACAAAGTAAATTAGGATTTGTTGTTGACAATCAACACAGAATACCTTATAAAGAAAACTTGAACACAGTTTAAAGTTTTGTGTTTTTCACAGTTTTTTTTAAATGATCCCATTTAAAACAGACAATTTGTGGCTGAATTTATATATTCTTCTTAGACATGTCTTTGTTTGCTTGTCCCATCTAGATTTTGGCATTCTTTTAAACTGTTAAAAATGTGCAGTTTTCTCCAGCTCAGTAGGGATCCTCTGTGAACAGCTGTCTTCACTACAGACTTTAAATGGAGTTCATTCAAGCCTGTTTTTTTGGCTGAGCCACTGAAGCACTTCTAGTACTGAAGCTACTATATTTTGTATTATGACTGGTTCTCATGCAGTTTTTAAATAGAAAGCTGTCTTACACAATAAGCTTCTTATTCCAGCATCAACACCTGTCTATTTTGATCTGATGCAATATGAATATGCCACTGATTTGAATCATTTCATGTTGCCCTGGATGAAAGATACCTCACAAATTTTACAGATAATGTCAATTAAAAAATGTGTCTCTTCAAAAGTAAATAGGCACTCCTGTCTATCATAGACTTTATTAAACATGAAAGTTTAATGTTATACACAATGTAACTAAGGTTTCTAAAGCGATATTGTTAAGTTAGTTTACTACCGAAATTGATGCTGCTGTGGACGGTTACTGGAGATACGCATGATTGGGTGAGAGACTTTTGTCAATTACACCAAGGTGGTTTATGAAACTGTATTTATTTATTTTTGCTGTTTTGGTTCAGTCTCACCGCTCTCATCACAATCATTTACAGCTGTTTCCAGTAAAAAAATCTCTGAAGCTACGAGCTAGTGGAGACCAAAACAGAACTAGAAGGTGCCCAGAACTATTAATGACAAATTAATGCTAATGTTATTTCATGTCTGCTGAATGTGTAAATAGGCAACTGTTTGCTAACAAGCAACTTAAGATGACCAAATGTCAGTGTTGTGTTCAGAGATTGTTCTAGCTGCCACCTAAATTTTTATTTATAGCAATTCCATACTTTTTTTGAGAAAAAAACTATTAATATTACCAACAGAATTTAAAGTAGTGAAAGTACTGATGTTGTATGTCTGTATAATGCGAGAGACATCTGAGATATCTACTGAAGTTAAGCTGGTGACCAGCTAGCCCCGGCAGCGAGTTCCCTATACAAGCCCTCTTAGCTGTTGTAGTCTAATAAATATCTCATTGTAAAACACATGTCATTTAAACTTGACAGAAACAAAACAAAACCATTGTGGTTAGTCTTTTCCCTGTTCCAAAAATAACTGAAACAATCGCTTGATTCACCAAGTTATATGTAAAAATACTCTGGCTCTACATGCTGTCGCTGCCTCTCGCCCATCTCCCTGCCTAAACCATGCCGTGTCTTCTTCATCTCGAGTCAGAGTCCTGGTCAGAGCTGCTGTAAATCACCTCTGTAGTGTATTCTCTGTCATCAAACTGGTGTGCGCCACGTGATTGCTGAGAGGCTGCTGATCCTGGTTTCGTTGCCCACTTATCCGGCTCCAGTTCTGGTGCCCATTCTGGACTCAGTCACCTATTAAGACTGCTAAGTTAGGTGCATGGCTAACTGAGCTATTACTATGTTGCTCCCCTATTTTTTGGAGCATTTTTGGTCTCAATTCTTACAAATTGTATTGAATTCTTACATATTACATATTGTACCTTTAAGTATCTTTAAGCAATCTGAATAATTGTGCTTCTGTGCATGGAAGTGACCCTAATGCCAACTAAGAATTTGGCAATATAAGGATGTCTTTTGAGGAATGAATTGTATTTGGGAGCCAGCATCTAGTAGCTATTTGTTTTTTTAATTTCTGCTTTCATTTGAGCATTCATTTTATGTAGTGTCACAGGCTAAGAGAAGAGTAATGAATGTATTTTTTATTACAAAACACACACACACAGTAATGATGTTCAGAACATCATATGTCATTTCATGGACAGATCATGTTCCCAGTCTTTGTATTATATAGCTGTTGCTTTACAGTTATATAATATGTTTTTGTTTATGTTTTAATGTTTGTTGTAATGTTAATTATGTCAAATTTTCCTCATGCCTTCAGACTCTTTAATCTTCTATTTTGCAGTCTGCGAGAGGCTGTTAATTCGTGGCTGTTTTATAGCCCAGATTTGGGAAATAAAATGTATACGGTCATTTTGTCAAGATTTTCAGCATATTTACATCAAAGGTACTCCTACTTCTGTTCTTGATCTGTCGCCTGAACTATGCAAGACTTTTTTCTTGATGGTTTGTTTGTTTGAAAGACTCTGGCCCAGGGAATAAACAATGTAGTCGTAGTTTTCTGTTTCCTAATGATGCCACCTGCTGTGCCTTATTATGCTTTTCGTTCTAATGTTTGTTTCTCGCTTAATCTTACGGATTCCTCGGATCATATGTAAGATTTTCACTACTCTGCTCTGTCACTGTAATTTATTGCGCTGTTGTCCATTGGACTACGTATGTTGTTTTTTATTTTAGAAGTGAACTGAAGTCGACAAGCTAATTCAAGTTGTAGAGAATCTAAAAGACATTTAAGGCAAAGTTGATGCAACCAAACTTGATTTGAATTGCTGTTGCAATGCTTTGAGTAATTATTGCCTCAAAACATTTCAGCTTTTCATTTTTAATTAATTTGTAAACAGCTATAAATAAACTTAAAAGAACACACTTCAACATTAATGGCTTTAGTGTCTTTAGATCACAAACAAAAACATCCTAATTCCATCTCTTTCAGATAATGTTAAGGGGGGTTTATAAGTTGTTGGTGAAGAAAACTTTGTAAGCTGAACCTTCAGAACTGCTTTATATTGCCCTGGTTTGTAAGAAAATCTTGATTGTGAAAAACCTCTGAGAACATTGAGTCTGGCATTTTGTTATAGTTGTCACAACTCCTGTGAGCAATCCCACCCTTTTTTCTCCTCATTGGATTTTCCTGGTTAGCCATATCTTCTTTTTTAAAGAAGTGTCACATCAAGAACACTAAGAGAATCTCTTGTTTTCATCCCATTTTAGGATGATTCATCTAATTATATCCCAATCAGCTCACAGTGGCTAATGCCACACACCATTAGCTGTTGTTAGCACTATTTTTTCCAGCACTGTAATTAACCCTCATGTAGAGGCCTTTGTTGTCTTGATTACTGTGCCCTTTGTAAGGTCTGCTCTATCCTGGCTAAACCTATAGTCACACTCATATAGGCTTTATATCATATACCATCATATAGACATGGATGGGTTACTGAACAGGCCTAGTGGGCACATAATTCAAAGGGCCCAAGAGCATGTGTCTAAAGTGACTGTTAATATTAAATGATAACAAAGATATGTGACACGACTACAAAGAGATGTAAAACAACAACAAAGATACACAATGTTTACAAAATAGACACAAACAACTACCAAGAGACACAGAATGATCATGAAGAGACAACTTGTCTCCCACTCTTTTTGCCACAGAGGTAGCCTCCGCTCTACCTCCCCTCAACACATTTTCCTCAATCGAGGTCAATGATGCCGCACAATCTCTGTGCTATACACTGAGCTCATGCCTGGATAGCCTGTGTCCTCTATCAACCAAACCGGCTCGCCAGAACCAGTCCCACTCATGACTAACTGATACCATCCGTGGGCTCTGTACTGATCTCAGAGCCGCTGAAAGAAAATGGCAAAAAACCAATCACCCTGCTGATCTTAGGGGCTACCAAATGCTCCTATCCTCCTTCTCAACAAGCATCAGTGCTGCCAAAACTGCATTCTATAATGACAGAATTAGTAGTGCAACTGACTCAATTAAATTATTTTACACTTTTAAAGCGCTACTAAATCCTCCTCCACCTCCACCACCCACAAACTTGTCTGCTGATACCTTTGCTGCCTTCTTCACAGGCAAAGTGGCAGCTATAACTAGCCAATTCTCTATATCACTCAAAATCAACCGGTTTATTCAAGCTCTGGTCAGCTCCAACTGTGTGAACACTGCACAAGAAAACCTACCATGTAGCATTCCTTATACATGTCTCCCTCCATCTCCATCTGGAAATGGCGCAAAAGGCTTAACACCAAGGCTAACATGTAGCAGTCCTACTGCATCTGTTCCTCTGTCCTCCTACGTCAGTGGCATTTCACTTTCCTCGTTTACTCCTCTCACGGAGAGCGAAGTATCAGAACTCCTGACCTGTAGCTGTCCTACTACATGCCCACTGGACCCTATTCCTACGAATCTCCTCCAAGCCATATCTTCTACTGTGGACTCAGCTATCACTCATGTGATATATACTTCTCTGGCTTCGGGAACATTCCCGAGCACTTTTAAAAGGGCTCAACTAAACCTCTCTAAGATGAAACTCTTTCACCCAAGCAATCTATCCATCACACCATCAAACTACAAAGTGACTCCTCAACCATCACTCCAACCAGGGTTGTCAGAAACTTGGGTGTCATGACTGATGAACAGCTTTTCAGAACATGTTGCTACTGTCTCTTGGTCGTGCTGTTTTGCTCAACGTAAGGAAAATCAGGCTCTACCTCACTCAGTATGCCACCCAGCTTCTAGCACAGGCCATGGTTATCTATTGCCTCGACTATTGCATTGCCCTTAGTAGGTCTTCCAGCTTGTGCGGTGAAACCCCTACAAAGCGCATCTGGTTTTTGATCAACCCAAAAGGACGCATGTCACTCCACTGCTGAGTGACCTCCCCAACCCATGGCCTCACAAATGCTAGGTCTGCACCCATTTACCTAAACTGCATAATACAAGTTTACATTCCTTCTTGGCCACGACGCTCCTCCAACAAACGGCACCTACACACAAAGCAATCTCAGTCCAAGCTGTTTTCATCTGTGACACCACGATGGTGGAACGAGTTAACACATGCCATCAGAGCAGGGGCGTCCCTCTCTAACTTCAAGAAGCTCTTGAAAACTCATCTCTTCCAAGAACACTTCTTTCTTTAACACCTCTAACTCCTAACCTCTAACATGCACTTCCTGTGCTCTTTTTCTTCTTTCCCCTTACAATTATCCTGTATTAATTGCACTTTTTGTTAAATCTTACTTCTTTCCCTAGGTATTTACCCCATTGATGTGATATGTGCTATTAGCTCTTAGTAGTATTTATTAGTGATCTTACTAGTATGTATTGTCACTTGTAGATCTGTTACTTTATTGATGCTTTGTTGATGCTTGTATGTTGTTCCTCAAATGTAAGTTGCTTTGGATAAAAGTGTCTGCCAAATGAGTAAATGAATGAATGAACTGAAGAAGATGACCACAAAGAGACATTAAACAACCACAGATGCAAAATTTCCAAAACGAGATGCAAAGCAACCACAAAGAGAATCAAACTGACGTAGAGAGGCAGGGGGCTTTTACATGTTGATGTCCAATCTGTCCACGCTAATAGATTTGCTTTGTGTTGTTTTATTGGGACAAAGAAAGTTAAATGTCAAAAGTCTAAATAATTTCAGACCGGGCCACATATATACACGGGAGAGAAGTTGATGGAGGATAAAGTGCCTAATTTTGTGCTAATTTGTAGTGTTCCTATCTAGGCCCATGATGTAATTAACATTCACAGTCTGCCGCTCGATGGTCCACAGTGACTTGTTCTCATTGAGAAGCTCACAAGGTACTTCTTTACTGCCACAGCCTGCGGATTAGTTGCCATGGAAACAAAGCTGTCGGAAGTCAGGAAGAATATGTTACTCGATACTTGCAGTGTGGAGGATACGTTACTGAAAAGTTTGAAGAGTGTTGTTGACAGAGGCTCGGTAGCTCTCAGGGACTGGATGTGTTGGAAAAGCCTCAACATTTATTTCTCCTCTCTCTGCCCATCCAGCTCTTGCTCTCTGAACTTATTCATGAAGTTTCTTTTTTATGTTTTGGAAGAGATTTTACCTAATTTGTGGTGATTCGTTCATCAAAAGCCAGATGGAGAGTATAGAAACAAATTGTGCAAATATTTAAAACAGAATAGAAAATCCCAGACCTTGCATTAATATCCTGATAATTCCTTCATGAATTATTCACTAAGAGGAGCTGCAGCATGTTTGCTTTATCTGTCCAGGCTGTATTTTTCCTGCCTTAACCTTGAATTGTTTGCATATTACTATCTCTTACCAGACTGTTATGAGTGTAGTCTCCAGCTTTTATTCATTAGAGCTTCAAAAGAATAGCTAATAGTGCTGCAAATCATGTCTGATATTCAAAACAAAGATACACAAGAACATTCTGTTATTAATTAAGTGAAAAGTCTTATCTGTTGTCATTAAAGTTTATTAACAGAGGACAGTTAGGTGTTTTCTAGTATAATGACTTCTCTTAAGTCCCTTGATTAGAGCTGATACAGCTCATTACTCCCTGTAAATAATATTGATATTGGAATGGCATCTTGCAATTTTGAAGTTGGCCACTGGGGGCTAAATGAGCCATCAAGATAGTCCATGGTGAAAGGACAGATCTGGATAACTTTCCTCCGTTCCTGCTCGGGAAGGAATGCAAGTATATACTTGACTGAAATAAAGCTTATATGTGTAAATACATATGTGAATTTTTACATTTACAGGTTGTTACACAGTTACACACAGTTACACAGTTACAGTTGTGATCAGTTTATGTGAATACAAAAAATCAGCCAGACTATCAAAAAACAGTTAAAAAATTTTCAATTTTGCGGTTAAAGGAGAAGGTTGAAGGTTGAAGTTTTTTTTGTTGTCAGCAAATCCAAAATCCAAAATTAATTGATTCAAATGCAAGTATTGCCTGAAGAGCAAAAGCCTGACATGGATGTATTCCCCTGCAACCTGGGGGTTTGGACTCCCAACAAGGAGTCACAAAATATTGATACAGTAAATAAATAAATGATAAACAGAAGAGAAAAAAGTATGTAAAATATATTTGTGAAGATATACAGTCTATTCAGTTTCAGTTTATTCATGTAACACAATAAATGTTTTATGGTTGATTAGGTAGAAAAGTTGAATACATTCAGTAGTCTACAAATATTACACCTCTTATAGACTACATTCAATGTATAATAACTCTAGTCTACAATATGAACATTACTAAATCTTAAAAGAAAATCTTTAAAGAGTTAAGTAACACAAAACAATTATATAGATGTGAAGCCCTGGGAAGTTAAATATCTTAAATCAGATCAATAATAAAAACCACATTGTCGTGTATTTATTTACTATCTTTGTACATTTTGGCTAGAATCGTTGATAGTTGAAGTTGTTATAACACTTACAAAAAGCAAGACCTTATATACAATTATTTAAAATAGATAGGTGGATAAATAGAGTTATAGAAAAAACACAGTACAGTGCTGAGGATAAATATAGGTGTCTTACCGCCTGGGGGAAGAAACTGCTGCATCCTTGGTTTTGCTGATATTGAGCAGTAGGTTGTTCTCTGCGCATCACTCTGCAAAATTATTATTAAATTTCCTTCCGATGTGAACTCTCATCGTTGTTTGAGATTATGGTGGTGTCATCCACAAACTTCACAATGGAGTTCTCTCCATGTGAGGGGTTTCAGCTGTGGGTGTACAGTGTGAACAGAAGGGGGCTGAGCAAACACAGCCCTGGGGGACTCCGGTGTTGAGTACTATGTGGAGGACGTGTGACCGCCAATCCAAACTGTCTGGGGTCTGTTTGTGATGAAGTCCAATATCCAGTTGAGTGTGGCACTCCAGCCTAGAGTGCTACATTTGCATGGAGGAGATTAGGCTGAATGCTGAGCTGAAATCCACTAACAGCATTCCGACGTAGGTGTTGTTTTTCTCAAGGTGTGTGAAAACTGAGTAGACAGCGGTGGAGATGGTATCCTCTGTGGATCTGCTGGTTCTGAATAGATCAACATTTTCTTAAATAGGGATTGGATTTGACAGCATAAAATAGCTTTTTAACTTGCTTTCGAAACTGTGAAAGCTACTTGAAAGCGCAACATTTTGTCTCTGTCCACTACTACCACCACAGTTCACCTTGAACAAGCCCATGGACACACTGATTGTTGGGATGTCATTCTTTGTAGTTGCTTTTACAGTAAATCACGACCCATTCTTCGCTCATTCAGTTGGCTGTGGCAACATGGCTATGTTAAGGGGAGGTTGTGGCCTTGCTATGTGCCATGACTATCTGCTTCTGTAAATAATATGGAATGATGACGTAATGAAAGAGAACAATTTAAATCCAAGCATATGAAACATACAGATGCACTCAAGATATCTACAGATGGGTAACAAATCAAACAAACCCAAAATATCATATGCATGTCCCTTTGTTGATTTTCTGCTAATATATTCAGGCATTTCCTGAAATGTGTCTAGTGTTGGTTCCTGTTCTAGGAAAGAAAGAGTTTGAGTAGCATGAAGAATGTCCCATTGTTGACACTTGGTCTTCACAAATCACTTCTGCTACATCACTTTAATTTAGTTTGTTGTGTTTTTCTTAATTTTAACACATCATACACTCTAATGCACACACACTAATGCTGCCTACCTCTGCAGAGCTCACATTGAAACATTTCTCACCACATATCAAATGCTCAGAAAACAGTTGTGTTGATAATTGGCTTGGAAGGCGTCCTGTGCACTTGAAAGAAAGCCTAAGAATATCCATACCAGTTATTCAAGATGTGCCAGATAGCAACAGCTACTACAATAGCTTCTGATTACTAGTTATCAAAGCAGAACAACATGTGTGAATGTTTGAGTAGGAGGTAGATATGAAAGCCAGTTGGATTTTTTTGTTGTTGTCATTGTCATGTTTTGTAGTTGAAAGAACACCAACACATCAGAGGACAGCACAAAACCAATGAGCTTCTTGGTACTTGGTAATAAACACCTTAAAAGCAAGAAAAATTTCCTGTTCAGTGAAACATGTAATTTCATTCATAAAACATTTGCACACTTCATGATCAAACCCTTTTCTCTCTGGGAGCAAATTATTTACTATGCAATAATGAGCGCTATTAACCAGCTGACCCATGCTGCATAAGGGCAGATCAAGTGCTCCTTCAGTTGCCCTTTAGGGGCCAATGCTCAAAAAAAAAACTTATTTAAAATGTGTGAACAAAGGTGGTATCTAAGTGAGAAAAAAGTAACACCACTGCAGTTTCCAGTCACTGTCCTATTATACATAATCTTTAATGTATAAAAAATTCAGCAGGACAGGTGGGCCAAAAACCTGGCATTGGCCCAAGAGACTGGTGTTCATTTCCCCTGTGAAACAAAAAATTAACAATAAATGTTTTTAGTGAAGTTAGGTAGATTACGTAAATTATGCAAGTAGCATAACTTCACTTACGTAAATTATTCACTTAACGTAATTATTTTTTAAATTATATTTTTAACCCAAACCATGATGTTTCCTAACCAAGTAGTTCTGGGGCCTAAGACTAACCTAATTGCGACTTTTCATAAGGACCACTTGAAAGTCTAACTGGATATTGCATACTTATTATTTCTAACTTGACGAGCTTTGCGTATTTATTCAGGGTATATACAGGAATCCTGAAGTAAAATTCAATAGCTGTTTCAAAGCCTTTTTAACATATTCTAAGACTGCTGTGCCACTTTGAGCTGTAACCAATTAAGTCAGCCACACACCTTTAAAAGGGACATTTCTGAGTTTTTAAAAACACATTTTCACATTGACAAAAATATCTACAAAATGTATTACCTTGTTGAAAGACTTTAAAAAAACTTTTTAATGGACTTAATTTTCTCAAAATTGATTTATTACCTTTTGAGACTTTTTAAGACCCTGCGGACACCCTGTTATTGTTGCTAACCTGACCGTGCAGCCCTATACGCAGTCCAAATACAATGAAAAATGGGTACCCAGGGTGTTAAAATGCAATGTCATGGCCTCTATGTGTAATGATTTGGGAGTGAGAATGTGTTGCGGATGCACTTTGGTTGAAAACGCTAAATAAAAGTTGCCCTTGAGCTAAGAATGTCTTGTCCATGTACTATTTCCAAAGTAAAGAACACATTTTTATACTCATGAGGGACAATTTTCTGATAGATCTGACTTTTGGCTTTTGTATTTAGAACAAACAATCATGCAACATTTGGACTGCTCTAAAAATTTCTTAATTTGAATATATTAATCTTATTTTAATCCATGTGAATAATAAACAGAACATGGTCCATGTGTCAAATAAGCAACACTCACTTTGTCTCCTTTACTTTGCAAACTGCTGTTTAATATTTTTCTTTAAGTTCTTTTAACTGAGGATAAGTGATCCTCATTCAGTGTAACATCACCATAGAAACACAATCAAATAATAACCCAAGTTATGGATGGCCCTAAAAATAGCTCATGCAACCGTTACTGTGAGCATAGGCATGTTTTTAACTTGGCAGTTTGTGACCTTTATTCCAGTAGCTCTACAAAACATTACCACAAAAGGGATTCATTAAAATCCTTTGTTGTCATAATTTTGCATCCACTAACTGCTAAATCCAATGCAGCATTGTTAGTTTCATAACAGAAGCTGCAGAAGGTGCCCAGACACCACAGATCAAAATGGGTTTGTTGCTTGAATGTCCTTCTGCAACAAGTATTTTAATACTTTTAAAACAAAAATGCATGCATGAAACATAATGTGATTTTAACATTAACAGACACTACCAGCTCTTCTTCTCACAGCCTGTCAGGTTAAATAAGCACCTCTGGATGCCCTTGGGACACAGACTGCTGAAAGTTGTATTTTATCTGTTTTTTAAACACTATTGACAGCCTCAGGAGATCACAATGGACCAAGGTCATTGAGGAAAGATGGAACTCACACACACATCAACACAAATAAACAATTACACAAGGACACACTTGTGCATCAATAGAAGTTGCTTGAACCGAGTTGTTTCACATCTGCTCCAGGGACTTTATTGTTGACGCTCTCTGTCTACTGGATCAAGCAGGTTTGCCTATACACTGCCACCTGTCTGAACACACCTCTGATGAGATTACTCACACTGGGATTTTGCCTGTGTTTTTTTTTGTGCATGTGTTTTGTTGTGATACTCTCTTAATGCTGAGAATGAGGGAGGACAGATGTCTCTGTGAGTTTCTGTGTGGATGTGGGTGTGACTGAAAAACTGAAACCGCGGGTTTATTTGTTTCATCCGTTTATTACTATATACTCAGTGAATTGAAGGAAATTATACCACAGTGGCTGGAGAAAAAGCAAAGCATTAGATATAGTGCATTACGCACACATTCAGTTAATTCAGTCTCCACATAAAGGAACAAACATCTTAAACATAAAAAAACATAGGAATGTGTCTGCTAATCAAAAACACTAATAAGTAGTTTATGAATACCCTGTTATTTGACATTCACCCATGTGTAGTGTGGTTTTAAGCAATGAAGAGTCTATAAATTACGTTGTAGTGAACATATTCTGTGTAATGAGCGATACCAATGGGACAGTCAGAGACGTGATTGGTAGTCCAAGTTGCATTTCAGATATTTCAAGCTTTTCAGCCTGGAAAGCAAGACAACACATGGAAATTGATTTTCACAAATCAGATTTAAACTATTGATTTGATATTCAACTCAGATTTAAAGACACGTGTCTCAGTCTGGCCATGCAAATCAGATTTCAGACTGTGTTCTGTGTGTGGGCATCTATGGTGTTAAAATAAATTGCCTTCAACTCAACAACAATGGATACACTGTACAAAAAATACACTTGTGAAGAAAACCTGAAACATACAGCTCTCTCAATTTTACCTGCAAATATGTATTAGTTTGATATCTATTTCCATATCCATCCAAGGTTAAATTGAGGGCAACGAGATGTGGCTAAAGATACTAAATGCTTTGCACACTCATCTAAGAGGCTTCTTCAGTTCTAACTAGTTGCAGATGATTCTACTATTGTTAGTCTCCTCTACTCTGAGGAACGTGATCCTGTTGTAGATGACTTTGTACACTGGTGTGATAGGGCATTCCTTCAATTAAATGTAGAAAAGACGAAGGATATGCTGATTGATTTTAGGCGTAAGTCATCAACTCCTGGGCAGATGGTGGGATTTGCAGAAACATATATGTATCTCAGTAGTCTGATCAACAGTAAATTCAATTTTAATTCCAACACTGAGATGCTCTGCAAAAAAGGCCAACAACGACTGTTTTGCCTTTGCAAACTGTCAAATTTTCATGTTGATAAGACCCTCCTGACCCTTTTTATAAATCATACATTGAGCCTGTATTAACATTTTCTATCTTTCTGTCTTTCCAGTAGTGAAAGTCAGCAGTAATATCCTAGGTCTCCAACAATGTAACCTCACTGACCTGTATAACAGACAGGTAGTTGGCAAGGCCAAATCAATTATTTCACACAGCACCCACCCCCTCCGCTTGCAGTTTCAGATCCTACCTTCTGGTTTTCGGTTTCGATTGCCCTCGGTAAAAAGCAATAGATATAGGCACTCATTCATTACGACTGCCATCTCCTTTCTAAACTCAGTCTGGAGAAGTAGATAATCTAACAATTAAATAATGATGGTATTGTTATAACATGAATGGTGTTGTTGTTGATGAGGAAGGGGATTGCAGTGGAAATCTTCCACTGTGTTGCTGTCTATTGCTAACTATATTGTTTTTTGTTGTTGATGATGAACATTGTCAGCTGTTTCTTTTCAACATATGTCTGTTGAATAGTAGGTCTATTTATTTATTTATTTATTTATTCAGAAATGGAGCACCTAATTTTTACAGCACTTTAACACTTTATCTTCTCATTCCGCTATTGTACAACCAGAGTCCGTAACATTTTAGTATTTCATGTATTATCTATGTCTGTCCTGTGTTAATGTTCTTACTGCAGAAACAATTGGACTATGGGGACAAATAAAGTTTAAATAACACTAACAAATATCATAAACGGGGTTATTTTTTAAACTGGTGTGACACAAAGATATTTTTATCTGGGAGTGGAAGTTATGTAAAGTATCCATGAGATGTCTCCATGTTAAAACACTGGGGGTGGTTGTTCATGCATGTGCGCCATAGTGAGTTTTTACATGTGCAAGATGTGTTTGTATCTGTAAAATGGGTGGCTGAATTTACAGCAAACCCACACTGCTTCTTTAATCCCTGGGGGATTTGTCTTCCCTTCATGTTCAGAAATACATGTCCTTACAGGGAGCAAATTTGTCCATTCTTGGGCAGCATTTGACTGGCAAGCAGGGTAATAACCTTTCCTGCTAGAAGGGATTAGCAGCAGAATGCATATGTCAGATGTGACACATATGCATACATCATGTTTGCAGGTGCAAAGGTTTTCACGCTGGTTGTTCCGAGCTGTCGAGAAGAGATCAGAATCAGTCATGGAGCTGCTGACACCTCAATTGACAGAAATGTTTGATGAATTGTTGGAGATATTAATGAAGATGAATGGATGGCGATATTTATAACTGTAAATTAGGTTTGACAGATTTCCTCAGCGACAGGCGGACTAATCCTTCATCTGGATGTTATTTTCTTGTCAATTTGTAAAGTGAAATAAATTATTCCATGATTGAGTCAGAGATAGCAGTTGTTTGCTTTTGTGTGATCATCGGCCATGGGAAATTACATCACACGGACTGGACTAACAACAAGGTATAAATAATGGAAGCCAGTCATCAACACTTTTATTTTGTTAACAATAAAAGCCTGCTACCATTACTGACAGACATTGCAACATACGAATGTAACCATTAACCTGGTACGTTGTTTGCCAGAACATGCATTGAGTGAATTGTCACAGCTTGTACTGTAATACATTAATTTACTGCAACCTAACACTGCTGTTTACCACTTTGTTGGCATTTCAAAAGTAACATTTTGGCGGTAAATTAAGGATTTTCCACCTTCATACCGTATATTCTAAAGTAGTGAATGAATATACATTTTAAAATTGAATTTATGTCTTTTATATCTTTTTTTTACATGCTTCCTCAATTGATCTACCTCATGCTTGTTTTGTCTAAGTCTTGTAGCTGTGTTTTTTATTTTTATCTTATGTATTTATCTTCATGTACTGCAACACTGCAATTTCCCTCCAAGGATGAATAATCTACAGTTGCAAGGTGAAGTAAAGTATGTGAACCCTCTGAATTAACCTGGATTTCTGCATAAACTGGTCACAAAATTTGATCTGATCACAACAACACAGTCTGCTTAAACTAATACCACACTAGCAATTATATGTTTTATATTTTTAAAGTAAAAACATAATAGGATAATAAACAGATAATGTAAACATTCATAGTGCAGGGAGGAAAAAGTATGTGAATCTCTAGGCTAATGACCTCTCCAAAAGCTTACTTGGAGTCAGAAGTCTGCCAACATGGAGTCCAGTCAATGAGACAAGATTGGAGGTGCTGGTTAGAGCTAACCTGCCCTATAAAAAACACAAACCAATTTTAATTTTGCAATTCTCATGAAGCATTGCCTGATTGCCTGAACCATATCTCAAACAAAAGAGTTCTCAGAAGACCTAAGATCAAGAATTGTTGACTTGCATGAAGCTGCAAAGGGTTACTAAAGTATCTCTAAAAGCCGTGATGTTCATCAGTCTACTGTAAAACAAATTGTCTATAAATGGAGAAAGTTAAGCACAGTGGCTACTCTCCCTCGGAAGAGAATGCTCAGTGAGATTAAGAAGAATGTCAGTGTCAGAGTGTCAGCTGAAGACTTACAGAAATCTCATGACCTCAAAAGAGCACACCAGACATCCCAAGAATATTGCTGAACTGAAACTGTTTTGTAAAGAGGAATGGTCCAAAGTTCTTCCTGACTGTTATTCAGGTCTGATCTGCAACTTCAGGAAATGTTTGGCTGAGGTTATTGCATCCAAAGGAGGGTCAATCAATTATTAAATCCAAGGATTCATTCAGTGGTAGAGATGGTCTCATAATTCTTAGTCAAATTTAAGATTTCTCTGCTCAGACAGAACAAAGTGTGTGCTTTTAAATGTAAAGTAATCACAGTCATAGTGTAAACACAACTACAAATTGCTGTTTCTCTTTGTTGATGCAGTTTGCTTTTCATACATGTTGGCATGACTTTCCAGACTGTTCCCTTGACATATTAATATCTTGCAGTTTTGACTGAAGCGTCGCGGATGATTTGGCCTCTTTGGAGCTCAATTGTAAATCAACATTCTGATTACCAGACCTCTTTTCTAGCCCATAAATGTTCCTGATTAGCATACATGTTGACCTACCTATGTAGCTAAATGTTTAATATTGATTCATTTACTTTAAAATTAGTCAAGTCAAAAGTCCTTTTACGTTATTTGTCTGCGCTGTGCAGTCTTATTGTAGTATAAGACTGTCACAAATGATGCACAATGCCGCTTGGTCCATGAAAAACAAGGGACAGCTCTCCATGCAGCAAATAAAATGTATGAATATTTTAAGACTCGTTACTCGTGTTGCCTTTTTGAGAACATGGGGAGACACATACTCACAGATAACTTCAAACCTAATTAGTTTTGAGTTTTCTGTGGAGGCAGCCTATGCTATACACATGTATAAATAATTAAGGTTCAATTTCCAAAGTTCACCTTCCCCGATGATAGGTAATTTACCTTTAGGCTGTGTGAACCAGCTCCAAAACAAATTTGGAAAGATGCATGTTGTTACTTTCTCCACCACCGGTTGCACATAGATTAGAAAATGACTCTATACAAGATAAGGCTGACACAAAGGCACATTATGTCATGTCACTGTTGGTGGGGACAATAAAATAATTTTCAGAAATATAGTAAATGAGAGTTTGAAAAAAGTAGGCAGCGGTCCAAACTACTGTGAGGCATATGAGGGTGGAGGATCGCATTCGAACCGTCAGATGAATTGGACTCGTAGTTGTAGCTGTTAACCGTTTGTGTACCAAATACATTGACTGGATGCTGATGGAACAGTGGTTATATTTAATTGTTTTCATCAAAATTATTGCTTAAGGACAATTCAGTAGTCACCAGATATTGGGAGGGACATGTCGCTACTGTATTCTACGCCCTAGGGCTAACATCATTCTTTATATATTTTGTTATTTTAATTTTTATTCTCAGCAGATCAGAGACCAAAAACTGCAATATGTTAGTCCATTCCTGAATACTTTCTAACATGCCGTATAATCGCACATAGTTGAATCGTGGAATGCAACTATGTGCATTTACTCAAGAACTGTACTTAAATACATATTCTAGGTACATGTACTTTACTGGACTGTAGATACTAAGCTACTTTATACTTCTGCTCCACTAGATTTCAGAGGAAAATATTTTTACGTTATAATAAGTATAAACTTTTTCACTCCCCCCAGTCTAATTTGTTCCTATTGAAGACACAATGTACAGTGGGTGGGCTGGAGCTTTAAAATTATTAGGAATTTCCTTAAGCAACTGGGTGTCGTATTTTTTAGCAAATGTTTCTAAAATATGAGAAAAAGTGCATTTTTGGGGACTAATTTCAGCTGTGGAGTGAGACATCTTCGTCATATATATAAAGCAGTCAGTGGTGTGGCTCATTGATGTTTTGTTAATGATTTTTGGACAACAATGGACTAGTTTTGCTCTTTTTGTTATATGGCAAACTAATCCCTTTTTATCTGGAGATTTCAACCATTTCAAGTGATTTTCCTGAGAGGATGGCGTTTGCTCTGTTTTGTTGACATGGGAACTCAGTCGCTGTTCTTTTATCCACTTTAAGCCTACATTAACTGATTCTTTGGCTATTTTTGAAGGCGCAGAAACAAGCTGTGAACATGACAATGACATTTCACTATATCAAGTTTATATGGGGAACAAGTTAGCAAACAGTTCCTTATATACACGTCCAACAGACAAAGAGCAATATGGGTGATAATTGTCTATAGATTTGTCACTACGTGCAAGCACTTTAACATTACACATTTGATCAGTGGTTAATATAAGCATTCTGATAAGAGCTGCTTTAAGGACTTCTTAGTTGAAAGTTTTATAAAAAGCTGGATCTTATTACTATTAATGTTAAAAATAAATGTTCTTGCTTAATAACAACAGAATATCACAAGCTTTAACCTTTGAACAGTGCATACCACAATGTGCTGACTGATAGGTCTTAGTGATAGTGTGGGCAGGTCCACAGAGAGAAATTTCTAGTTAAGGCCACAACAAGCTTCAAGCCAACCAGCCAACAGCATGGACTTGTTAATGTTTATTTGCCTTGACATGCAGGAATACAAAACACATATCTTCATTTCTGTTTTCTTCTTCACACAACGAATGCAAGTAGGCGGAGAGCCACTCTTTTCTGCTGCCCACAGTCCAAACTCTTTGCATATGCAGTGGGTCTGTTTGGCTCTAAGCGTGGCATACAGCGTAATTACATTTTACCGTGTCGGGTTACACAGCTACAGACATCAATGGGCTCATCCACAAACACATGTCTGATGAACAATTGGTTGGCTCCCATTCTTTTCATGGTAACTTAATTGTTTTGTGTCCCCTCATGTAAAATCCCCTTGTTGAATTAATACATTAATGAAATCTTTTAGTTAACCACAGTAATTAATGCTAAATCACAATGCACAATGGTATTAAATCACCACAATCCACTAATGGTGACCAAGATGTGACTCATTCATTTTTCACTCTCTGGCTTTGTGGATTCATTGTTTTGATTAATGATGCTCATGTGTAAAGTCATTTTCAAATTCACGTTTAATTTCGCCATTTGGAAACAATGTCAGGATGTTTTTGTAAGCATCACAGCTGTCCAGCCATGGTTACCCCGCAATCGATATTAGTGCAGCCTGACCTAAACAGTGTTGTGACTATTGGGAGGTCAATGTCTGTCCATCAGTTTATTGGCCCAAATAGCTTGTCAATTATTGGATAAATTGCAATAAAAGTTGGTACAGACCTTTATGGTCCTCAGTGGTGGAGGAAGTATCCAAATCATTTACTTAAGTATAAAAATACTCCACCACAAGTAAAAGTTCTGCAATCAAATTTTTTTTATAAGCAGTACATAGATAATTGCAATAAAATGTACTTAAAGTATCAAAAGTAAAATGATTCATTATGTTGATGGGCTTTTACATGACTGGTTCACTGTCAACATTTAAGTGTTATTTAGGTGTTAGGTGCAAGCTAATTTTAACTTCTTCATGAACAGCTGGGTACTTGATGAAGCATATTTATTAAAGTGATCATGCTGTATATTTTATATGTACAATCTTAATCATAATACTAACTAATAATAGCTGCTAAATAAATGTAATGTAGTAAAAAATACAGTATTCTCTTTTAAAATGTGGTTGAGTAAAACTATAAAGTAGCTTAGAGTAGAGTACAGCACTTCGGTGAAATCACCTTACAATTCTTCACTCATTTATTCTAAATCTAAATTTAGCTACAGTATTTAATACAATAATTAATCAACCTTAGACATGCCATCTGTCACCTTGACAGGTCTGGATTCAGGTACATAACTTTTAAATTGAAATAACCACAAACAGCTGTTCAGCTTAAGAGTCTTATTCTTTAGAGATTTTAAAACTTTCTTACTAATATTGTTTTATTAGCCTTGAAATTGGTACCATTTACTATTTTTGTTCCTTGTTTTTCTGATTGTAAATGTTTTATGTAGTCAGGTCAGCTTTAAAAAGGATTCATTTCAAAGAAACTGCATAATTAAACAAAGCTATCTATTAGTTTGTTATATAAATACATGCTAAATTCATTCTATTCTTCCATTGCTATGCCAACAGTACTCAACACTATCTTACTGTGGCAACAAATAAACCCACCAATTTAGATTTCTGCCTGACTATTGTCAAGTGGGTAAGGCCATATTTTCTCTTAGATAAATTTAGACACAGTCAAGGTCATAGTTTTTGTCCTGAACACTGTACATCCAAAGAGAAACTCACTGTTCAGTTTTGTTGCCACTGTGCATCAAAATGACATCTGAATATTTTGGACTTGTCTAATATTTAAATGATTAATAACTTACAATATGACTGTTATTAGGATCTGTGTTTATACAATTATGTTTGAAGGTAAATGGTTTTTACACTTTGTTTATTACCTAATCCCACATTGGCCTTTTGTATCAATTCTGAAATGCTGGTTTCATTTTTTACATTTTCATATCTTACATGTTGATGCATCTTCTTTTGTTTTATTGTCCATAAATCTCTAGATTGTCAGAGAAGCCAATCTTGAATGCCTCATGAGTGGGCTCGGTTGGGTATAACATGTTTATTTCCCATCAGAGCTGCTGTTATTAATCTTCATGGCTCCGATTCCTCAATGATCTTTGCTGTCATGCTGTTGTGAAATTGTGCTTTCAGTCGGCTCATCTGCCTCACACACAGCTGTGTTTTTGGAAAGTGACATTTTGACAGCACCTGAGCCTGGCAAATTCTCAGGTTCTGGTGATCAAACACTGGCCATAATGTGATATTCTGGTCTGCACATTATTCATGGCCAGACAATGGCAGAAAGTGTTCAGTCTTCAGATTTTCAATAAAGGAATGTCTAGCAAGGTGTTTTGTGAGTTTTAAAGCCATTTATAAAGACCTTTTTATTACTGTTCCTCTTACAGGAAGAACAACTTCTGACCATCCGAGGAGCACGTGAATGCAGTGAGCTGCTAATTGCAATTCGCAACTCTCACCACTAGATGCCACTAAAACTTACACAATGAAGCTCAAAGCATGTTTGCAAGGAAAGATTCAAGCTACAACATTTTAACACTGTTGAGAAATATACCTTTTATTTCTGCATCCAGTAGGGGTGACATCCCGTGATAGATATTTTGCACTAGATGACTAAAACTGGATTTGTGAGGCTGATACAGAATCGTACGAGATCAGGATCTCGTAATTATGAGAAAAGATGTCATAATTACGAGAAAAGATGTCATAATTAAGAGATAAGATGTCATAATTATGAGAAAAGATGTCATAATCACGAGATAAGATGTTGAAATTACGAGATCCGGATCTTGTAATTTCTAGATAATGGTAAAGTTGGAAATAGCCTATATTTACAGATTCGAGCTTCCGGCATCAATAACTCGTAAGCAAAACGTGTTTAAAACACAAACGATGCCTCTTTATTATTGTAGTTAAGTAGACAACAAGCTACAAGAACATTTTCACATAAATGAGTCTTCCTAGGAGCAGCACAAATAACACTGGTCTCTACGTGCACCGTGGACCGTATCAAAAGTGCAACACCGAAAACACATTCTGCAGAGATATTAAATAAGTTCACTCTTATACAATGTAGTGCCACCAAAATCGCCTTACACATTAATGATATACTGCTGGTTATACTACAACACTTAGTTTAGGGGGAAAAAGACTTTGTGATATCATTTTGTCATTTCTATCATTTCAAGATAGCATGACAATTAAGATAAAGAGATATAGACATAACAAGTTTAAAAAAAACAATTAGCAACCGATGCTGCTCTTGCCTCTTGTATCACAGTAAATGTGACCATAATGAATTAACATAATAGACGCTTTATTGAATTGTGAAGCTGTAGCCTTGATTTAATAACATCTAAGGAGAAAACAATATTAACATGAAACTTTCCAAAATAATAAAATCATTTCATTTCACACTTTGAACTCATCATCACGCTGTGGTTGCATAAGCCAAAATTCTAACAGGCAAACAGCTCGAAATAATTTGCCAGTCATGTGGAAAGCCATTCTAATTTCATATGCTCAAATTGCTGCTGTGCACACTGCAGTTATCATTATAGCCTGTTTTGTCATTTAGTGGAGACATTCATAGGCTGCTTATATTCCAGTTTTAAACAAGGGAAAGCTAGCCCGATTCCTTCCCCTTCATGGCTGCATGGAGAACAGAGTGCACCACAGCACACTTTGTGGATCTGACTGAGCATGTGAGTCGATTTATGTCCCTGTGATTCATAAAGTACTTTAATATGTGCCACTATCTGTAAACCTTCAGTCTTAACAGAGATAAATTTCATCATGTTGTGTATCATGTTTCCTTGCTGCAGCTGAAACCCTTTTTTCTCCATCTTTGTATTTGTACATGTTGACTCAGGACATCAAAGCCGCCGCCACCCAGGGGTGCCACTGCACATTTACTTTGCTTATGTGCTGGTTTATGTGTGTGTAAGAATCTGGGGTTGTGTTTGTGTGGATGTGGATGCATTAGGTTAGGAGACATGGATGACTAGCAGTAAGGTGTTTTACGTTGTGGTGTCACATTATATTAATTGCAATCCACTTAGCATGTATATTTTTTCCTAAAAGTGAAAGCAGATTTGGAAATAATAGACATATAAATGGGATGAACCATGTGCTATATAAATATGACATATTTCCCTTACGTATTGTGATTCATCAATTGATAATATATGAATAAGCATCCTCAGTATGTAGTGCAGTGTCAAGCAGCCGCACACAGTCGCACATGTGTGAGAGAAAGGCAGAAAGGAAACGTAGCATGGTATCGCTTTCTCCTGTAGAGATAAACACATCAAGATGCACTATTTGTAGCATGAAAGTGCCACATATAGCGTACGTTGACTTGTTTAACCAGAAAAAAAAACTATAAGAAAGTGCAAATGTGCACATGTTTTATGTTGTTGGTATTTAAATGTATTTTATTAATGTTTCGATTATAGTTATTTTTATCATTACTTAATCAATATTTATGTCAAATACTAGACACTTTTTTTTTACATTTATTAGCACAAACTTTTTTTTATTTATTTGTACTTTTGCTATTTGCTTTCGTAATACATTTGCAATTATCATGTGATATGCCTTTAAGCGTGATCTAAAACAATTTTTAAAAGTTATTTATTTATTGAATTAAAAATGTTTGATATCGTCCATCTCTATTATGTATTTCCAGGGGACTATTTGGTACATCAGTGCTACAAACATCTACTCTTCATTTTGGATTAAAGACCTTTTTTAAATAAAGTCCAAAATCTTTTTTATCATTTTGATATTGCCTTACGTTCAGAAACATTTTAGGAGAAAACGCTATTGGCCCAACACTATTGTCACATTCACTCTCCCATGGTGCCTCCTCCACGGTCTGACAAAAATACACACAAAAGACAAAACAGAATCTATTAAATACTTGATGCAGTTGTGAATAAAATCAGTACCTTTGCAGCTTTGAATTCTTGTGTACCTGTAAAGCCACTGACTAGATGGCTACCAGGCTAGAGAGAACATGCAGTTATTTTGTGTGAATGTCAGCAGCAGCGTGTGCTTCCCAATATGTTTGTACAGAGATACACTTCAGGTGAGCTATTTTTAGTGTAGAAATCTATTCCGAGTGTGGATACATGGATACTGTGTGACCCAAGACCAAGTCCAGAGGGACAGAGGAACATGACTGAAGCACAGTGTGCAGAGAGCAGCCTGGGCTGTGCGCAAGAACAACCTCTGCATGTGGAATGAGTTCCAGGCAGGATGCAGAGAAGAGAGGAGGAAGCACTAGTGCAAGTGCAGCAGGCTTCTTAGCACTGTTATATTATCAACGCGCAAGGTTTTGTGCGTGTGCGCGTACATTTTGTGTCTGTGTGTGAGTATGCATATGTTAGTGTTAGACGGTCATGACTGGTGTGTGCGCGAGGGAGGATGGGGCTGGGGGTGGGAGACACTGATTGGTTGTGCCTCTTGTAGGGTGTGGCCAGAATATGAATGACTGCCCCTGCCTTTCGCGCTGCCAGGTTTTGGAGACAGTTACAAAGGAGGGATGGGGTGTTTGAGATTGTGCATGTGGAGGGGAGAAGATCGGAGCTTGTGAGAGGAGGGAGGAAAGAAAAGGGGAGGGGGTAACAGAGAGAGAAAGAGAACAGGAGCTTGTGAAGAGAAAGAGGGAGGGAGCTTCAGGCAACGAGGCTGGACTACCGCTCCAACACTGCAGTCTTTCTTTTGCTTCTCTAAGGAAACTGTCTCTTGTCCCTGCCTGTCTCTTCTTCTTATTCCTTCCTGTCTTGCTGCTTGGCCATGACCCCAGTGGACACCTTGATCTCCTTGCCCACCTAGAGAAGAGGATAGAAATGCTGTAGCGGAGGAGAGTGAGACGAGAAGAGGGGACAACGCACACTTTGCCTCACTGATGAGAATCTGGAAATTAATTAACCGCCGTCAGCAGAGAGGGGCTCAGAGTGAGGAGCAGGACGAGAATAAGAGGGAGTTGAAGCGGGAGAATTGCTAGATGTGTAAAAAGCCGGCTGTGGAGAGAGGCAGAGTAACCCCTAGACACTTTGAGAAACAAAAGGGACAAGTTAGGGCAGAGGTAAAAGAAGCAGGGGAGAAATTGGACAAAGAAGCAATTCAACAGGGATACTAATTCAAGAAGCCAAAGAACGGTCCGCTCAAATGTGTTATTCTTTCGTTCATGCTTCTTTTTAACCCTCTTCTCACATTTGTAACATCATCCTTTCCTCTCGTCTTGCTTAGTTCATTTCTTTTTCAGCAAAAGCACATCGACAACTGCAACCACATGCTGAACACTCAGCTACGATTTAGACCAGAGCATAGCATTTCATGGTCAGTGGATGTGTGATCTGTTACTGAGTGAAAGAAGTTGATTGGCTGAAGCAGGGGTGCCATTACCTCCCAGCTGAAAGCACCTGCTCAGGAATTTCTCATGAGACCAGGTAGGACGTTTCTGGTTCATTTTGCCAACCCGAAGCAGCTGGAGAGGTCGAGTCAAAGCCCTGTAGTCGTTTACCTGATTAAACCGTTACAAGATGAAACAGCAAACCAGCTTATCTCTCAGAGCATGACACCTGTGTTTGAGAGATTACAGAGAGGGACACAGGGATGTGCAGATGTGTATGTGTGTGTTGGGATTACGTCCTAAATACTCAAAATTACACAGGTGTTGTGGCAGGATTATGTAGAGTCTCCTACTGAATATAGTGGCACTATAGGATTAAAAAGAAGAACTTCAGTCAAGTGTATTGAAGGGCATTATCTTTCACAGATTAACGCAGAACAAGAGTGATCACACCTGGGGTATAATTAAATCAGCCTTCCAGGGTTTGGTAGCGGTTGAAATTATTTTGAGCTAAACTGGGGGATAGGTTAAAACATTGCTGAATTCCATCCCTTAGAGGAAAAACTTCTGGTCATTGTGGACTTTGCTCAGACCTGAAGCACACAGAGTGACTATCAAAGACTCTTAAAAGCTCATTCAACTTGCATAATGAGACGTTCAAGCACAGATGAGACTCCATACCGGCGTAGTCCCTCCCTGGACAGCAAACCTGACACGCCGCCATTCACTTCTGGGTTTCATCGCTTCAGTGGGGAGTTTGAGTATAAGCGGCCACCGTTTGCGTTCGGCTTCCACACGACAAAGGGCCCACAGACGTCCAAGGGGCGGTATTCCCAGGGGAAGAAGTATGTGGTGTTTTACCTGGACCTCTCCTTCATATTCCTCCTAGAACTGCGGCGCTGCAGGATGGCAGAGGGTTGCATGATGGCCCTGCGATATGGAATGGTCTTCTTCAACCTCCTTTTCTGGGTGAGTCTTTTATCTTAATTTTTCCCATCTCTGAGTGAGTGTGAGTTTTGGGGATATTGCAAGTTTTGCTTCCTTGAGTTTTATATTTTGGTATCTCAGTCACTCTGGTTTAGAGCAAGATCTTTTATGTGTATCTGTGCAACCAGAGTGATGTGAGATGAGGGAGGAGGGGGGAGTGTGAGAAAGAGACAGATCATGCATTTAGATCATGTGTACAAAGCCTGTTGTGGGGGTGAGTCAAGCTTTTTCTGTTCCAAATACAGTACTTTAAGTGTGGGTGTACACTGTATTGTTTGCTGTGTTAAGTGTTTACATATTTGGGGCTTGCATTGTGTGTACGCTAGTTAATCACCACTACCGTTGTGCTGTAATTCTTCACCTACCTCTGCTTCACCCTCCTTCTTTAACAACACTCCTCAGCCCATTAAAGCATCTGCTGTCAATCTGCTCTATCTGGCTGATTGTATCTGTTTGCTGTGGGGACGTTTGAGTTTCTGTGTCTGTCTGTGTCTGTCAATCCCACTCCGATAGCCCCACTCATTTGCACAATGAAGTCTGTCTTGTTCCACAGCTGTGCTTCATTCTGAGAGATCTCGATCTCTGCTTCATCTGGGATTTTTTGCCACACACTCCCTTTGTGCAAACCGTTGCCACTTGTCACAGAGTTTTGCTGGCCTGTGTGGTTACTTTGTAGGGATTATTTTGATGTGTCATACTTCTGTTCTTATTGTTCATGGAACGAGATGAGGCCTTGAACTATGAAACGCAATCTAGCTGCCAAGATGCAATCTCCCTTGGGAAATAAGTGACCTCTTCACCTCCACATCTTCTGTCAGCTATAAAGTGCTGTCAAAGAGGGGTCGGAGTGTTCGCTATTAGCACACTCTGTCTGAGAGTGTGTTGCCGTTGGGGATAAATAATGACCACGACAAGCTTTTGCCTCCTCCCGAGAAGCCAATCATGTTATCCTCCAGGTAATAACAGTGGAGGTCTTCCAATTTAAAGTCTTTAAAAATAACACAGCTTAGCTTAGTAGCAGCTGAAGGCTAATGTCAGACCTCAATGTCGCTACCATTTCCATAGCAATTTACAAGCCGTTACATGTCAAGTGGTTCACCCAAACCCAGTGTTACGTTCCCAGGATGTGCAGGGGTTGCGGGAGTAACAGATTAAAAATCTAATTACCCAAAACAAAGGAAAACTGTCTTAAATCAAACAGAATTTTCATTACAAATAATATAGAAAGTGAGACGTAAAGTGAACAGTCAGAAGAATAGAAACTTAACAGAATACCCAGAAGACTGGGAAGACTACTTTCAGTTTAACGTGGTTCATTGATTGTAGTTTAACAGATTAATATAGATGTGTGTAAATCCAGTTGAACGGTCCAGCGACAACTAGAAGCTCTCTCCATGCCTTTTTAACTCCTGATTAGGTGATTATGGATAGATGCCACCAATCACTCACTGTAGCTGCAAGGCAGGGGGAAGGGGGAGGGAGCAGTACCCTAAAGTGTGATTTATACCTCTGCATCAAATCGATGACGTATCCTCTGCGTAGCCCCATACCCTATGCCGTACAGCTGGGTAGCCCCGTAATGCCTTAGAGCAGATAGGAAGTGGTCTTTGAAGTAAAGTACTAGCGGCCAATCCAGTGGCTTCGGTCCATAACATCTGAAAAGTCAATAACAGCCGCACTTATATAATTTTACCCCCATTCAAGTTAGCGGATGGCAAAACCGGAAGTTAGCCTGCTCGCAATTACGCTACAATGCAGACACCAAGGCACAAGTACAAATGCATGGCTAGTGACGCAGAAGTATAAGTCGTGCTGATGGAGCACAGGAGAGAGAGAGAACACTACAGCACCAGTCTCATTTGAAATTTTGACTTTTAAGGTAATGATTTCTTATGGGCTGCTCCCTAATAGCTGACTAAACTGTTAAGTTGATGAGACCAAGTTTTCATTCCCTTAGGGCTGAGAATAAGGTATCAGAAGTTTGCTGGCACATGGATCTTGTCTCTGAAAGGACCTACTGGGACGCACTAATACATCCATGAACACATTAAGAATTAAGATGTATTCTTATACGGCACTGCTATTTGCTAGTTAGTGGTTGTATTAAGCTGACTCTCCGGAGGAAGAGGTTTTCAGACTGGGGCAAGGGACCCAGCGGGGAATGGATCATTGCTCAGCAGCCTCACAGTGAACACGGACCAGGACCGACGTAGGCCAGTTTGATGATAGGGAATACAGTACAGAGGTGATTTATGGCCAGGACTACGACTTGTGCCATAAAATTCTGTTTTTCTAGGAATCTGATTTCGAAAGAGTCGAAGTGAGTGGTTTGTCTAAATTCATCAAGATAGATTACAAACATCTCATCAGTGAGATGTGACTCTGGCACATTTGAAAGCGTTTTGAAATTGGCCTTGGACTGGAAAAATATGCAATAAAGGGGGATACTTTTTAGCACAGTTTTGATATTTTTGTTTAGAGTAATACCTGCCCTGGCTACAGATGAGCTAAACCTGAGAGTCAGATAGTAGCCTTGTAAATTACAAATTGGTCTGGTGGGAAAATCTATTGTTAAACCTGCAGTGCAGAATTTTTTTCTCCCCCTTCTGGTGGGGAAAGTATTTATAGAAACACTGTCGCCTCACAGCAAGAAGTTTGTGGGTTCAAACCCCGTTGCCCCGGCCTTTCTGTGTGGAGTTTGAGTTTGTTCTCCCCGTTTGAATGTTCTCTGTGTGGGTTCTCTCCGGGTGCTCCGGCTTTCTCCCACCATCCAAAGACATGCAGGCTAGGTTAATTGGTGTCTCTAAATTGT
>JAPMOB010211922.1:0-21770 GCA_029875015.1 Lepomis gibbosus | reverse complement strand
TATTATAATAGTTTTCTGTATTATTGATGTTTTTTCGTTGTTTTATAAATGCTCTTATGACAATTGTTTAATAAATGTTCAATCAAAATGCAAAAATTCGCATCTTATTTTATTTTTTTATTTATTTTTTTATTTATTTATTTATTTTTAGTCGACTAATCATTGCGCAGGGCAGGACTTTGGTCGACTAAATATTTCTTTGGTTGACTACAGCCCTAAACATTACGAAGCAAACAGTGGTAGATCGGTGCTAACAATAGCTAGCTGCACCTGCCTTGGGTCACTCTATGCTAGTATAAACAAATCACTCCACATTTGCTTTGTGCCTTGCATCATTTCTCGCAGGCTTAAACAACCGGTCGGTATTAGTCTGTGAGCTAACGTTATCTAATGTGAGCCAACTAAGTGCTCCAGTACATAAAACTTTGTTTAGGGCTGCACAATATGGCCAAAAATGTTATCATGGTATAAAGTTCAATGTCTTCTGATAATTATCACGTTGTGTACATTATTTCTTTTGAGTTTAAAGGCTGATTTTTGCATCTCAGTGAAGGTTGAACAAACCTGATGATTAATTTAATGTAAATATAAATCTTTATGGTCAACACTTGATGCTAAACAGTGGATCACTTCACAAAGCTCAGGTAGACCATTCAAAACAATAATGGTAAAATATTTTGTCAACAAAAATGCACGAGTAAAATTAACTAAAAGTTTTTTACAATCCTTTTTCCTCAACAAAATAAACATCTTAGTAAAAAAAATTAAGCCCCAATTCGTTTATGATTTAAGTGAATAAAATCAAACATTAATTGAATATTTATTGAACATTTGTTATATTGTTGTTAAAAAATATTGTGATAATTATTGTTATTGTGTTCCAGCCCTAACTTTGTTGTTTGTTTTTATCCTTACATGGAGTTTGTGTTGGAGTCTGTGATGTGCTGGGAGCCAGTCATTTTTTTGTTTTAGCGGACTGCTTATTGTAAGCTTTCATTAGAAAAAACACATACAGCCCCTTTTTTAAGGAGGTTAAAGAACGCTTGAGGCTAAAGAATGTGTGTGAATTTAATGTTACATAAATATTTCATAAAAGAACATCAGAGTGGTACCCTGTGTTTTTCTATATGTAAAGCTAGCAGATACTAGCTGGGCAGAGACGTCAGAGTCTCCCAGTTAAACTTTCAAGCTCACCACCTTAAAAAGGTCTGAATTGAGACCTTCCCAGAATTTGGGGCTGTGAAGTTGTGCTTGTTATGCTTCTCCATATTTTCTGCTATATATACATAATATAACAATGTCAGATGTTCATGGAAAACGTGGCCAAAGCGTCAAATAATGAGCTAAACGTATTTAAGGGAAATCCCTGTGAGCCAAACCTCAGACTTCGCCCTGTTCTGAACGCTTGGTTTCAACAGGTTTTTTCTACTCATGGCTCAAAGAGACAGGAGCATCTACAGTTTCTTTCAGACAGAGGGTTAAATGAGGCCCTGCATGAAGGGCCAGTGTAAGAAAGGAAATTATTTCTTTTAACTTTGAATCATGTAAAGCTACCATACCGGAGTCACACAACTACACTGCAGTGAAGTTGTTGCAACTTATTAACCGATATAAAGCCACTTTCAAATTTCATGATTGTATTTGAATAGTGAGTAATGTCAGGTGTACCACTAATGTATAACATACGTATTTTTGTTAGTGGTAGCAATTAAAACTACTCCTTAGTAAAATGAATGATAATCATAGGATAAACTATGAGGTGAATTGAGTTTCATTAGATACAATCTGTCCCTTGGCTACTATTCCAAGTGTTTGGCGTGGCAGGGAGAGTAAAATAAAGTAAATAAAAATATATGTACGTAAATAAATAAAGTGGTTCTGATTTATGGAGTTGGACTGTCCACCTCCCATCCAGGTTTTTCATACCTTTGTCTGATTCTATTAATGTAGAAAAAAGGTACATTTGTGGTGATCCTTGGGACACACGACTACAAATACATGAGCAGTTTAATTTATAGAAAACAATAGCAATTTAAATCACAATATTGGTCAGAAAATTTGCTGTTCGATCATTTCCTCAAATCGCCATTAAGGTCTACCAAACCCACTGATTTGCTTGCCACAGTCTGAAGTTCTCACTGTTTGTCTTACTGCAGCTTTATCTTGCTCCTCGCGGCAAATTGAAACTTGGAGTGGAGTGCATCTAACTGGAGTGAACACAAAGTGATCCCTTCACGTTCAGTTCTGCTATAATGTTTCATGCAAATGCAACGACTGGGTCATTTTGAAGTCATGTCGGTGGGAAATAAAATATACTTGTTATTTAAAATGGTGGATTACTTCAGTAGAGGCAGCTGTGTATTGCAGCAAGTTTTCAATGAAACAACAGCTTGCAGGAGGTGCAGAGAGACAAACTAAAAGAGACAGCAGTAGCATAACCTCTTGCAGTGGCAAATGTACTATATGGAGTTTTTAGGCTTTAAAAGGCATAGCAATGGAAATACTTTACTGCATGCATTTAAGTTCTAGAGGTACGTGACAAAAACAAGGGGAATTGGGCTTCATTGTGCCCCCTCCTGGCGGGGCAAAATGATGTGGTGATTTGAGGCGATGGGTGGAAAAATCTGAAGGATATAATTTATCCCAACATGATTAGAGGTGATCCATTCAAAACCCACCCTCCTCCCCATCTACCCTCATCACCGGAACACCAGCAGACCACTTGTCACAATGAGTTTCCTTCAGCGTCAAGCATGCTGCGACAAGAGACAAAGAAAGCGGCACATGCCACACACAGCCTCAAACGATGCTGTCCCCAAAAATATCACTTCCTAGAGTCAGTGCAACAGCCGTGTTAAAACATTTTGTTTAATAGTCTGAAATGGTGGTGTGTTGTAGGCAAGCAATTAAGTTGTTGGACAGAACTAGAGTAATAATACAGTTATTTTGTCTGTAAAAAAAAGAATACATTACAAAGTTATCCTGTTTATCAACTTTGACATTACAAGTACTACTTTAGTTGAGCATTTTGGTGGACATAAACTGCCAGATTTTGTTTTTCTTGTGTCATGTGGTGCATCTGGGTGTAACCTGTTTTGAAAACCTGCCACACAAATGCAAAAATAAACACCACTCCTTTTTGAAAAGTACAATCTGTGTGCGTTCACCATGTCCTGTAAGTGTGCAACACAACCGGCAAACATGATAGATAACACTGGTCAAACAGTGTGTACTGTACTATGATTTTAAGATTACCTCATTCATGATGCATTAGTAGTCATAGCATTTGTATATTTTACTGTGTGGACAGTCCTGGATTTAAGACTGGATTTTGTTGGTGCACACACTTGTTCACTGTCAGGAACCTGCCTGTGGACGGTTCAGCTTCTATCTTCATTAATCTGTTTTGAGTTTTTGTAGTTCAGAAACCTCATTCTTAACTAAAATAGCAGCAGTGGCTTAAAATAATCAACTTTATGTTAAATCACTGGCAAATTCCCTTATCTGAACAAAAATATCTTTTATTTTATTAAGACTTGTACTAGTTTGTCATATTTATGCTGTATTATGCTGTTTACGTCTATTGCTTTGGCTGTGGGTTTTATCTTTGTATAAACATTGGAAGGACATAGGAGAAATATCTTTCCTAGAGGGAATACAACATACTGTTCGTCCCCCGTGGTGAAGACATGCTGTGGTGAACAACATTTTCCTCTCTACAGTATCAGTCAGTATCTGACCAGCTTTATTTCCCCCCCATTTTCATGATGTAGGAGCACAGCAGAAATTGTAGTTAGGTCTACACTATTAAGAAAATAAAGATGTGCATTTAACAGGGCCACATATTGTTAAAACTTTTGATACTTGAGCCAATATAACAGGCTTAGTACAGTTACTAAAACCATACCTTTTTCTTTAATTAGTATAAACTTTTAGTTGATATAGTATAAAATAAACAAAATTAATATTTAAATCAAGAAATCTGATTGAAGACAATATCTGACCACAAATCTAGTGCCAACTTTTTGATACTATTCAGAATTGACTTTCAATATGGTCAGTCCTTTTTTAAGTAGGGTTTTTTCTGTTGGTTCCTAAACATCTCCTTGTGAGACCTGTTGATGCGATTAAGGCCTACCGCTGAAGTCATCATGTGAAATTCCCCTCCCTGTTGTGACAGCCCTGAGTGCCATTCTCACAACTCTTTCTATGGCCTATTAGCCACGGCTAATTCTAGCATGTTTTTGAGCATTACTCTTAGTTTTTACCTAGAATAACAGCGCCGGTGTAATCCGCTTGCTAGGACTTGCAGGCCTAATCTGGTCAGTCTCGTGTCTTTTCTTCTACTGTGTATAGACTGTGTACACTGAGGTTAAACATATAAGTTAATACTGTGTGTGTGTGTGTGTGTGTGTGTGTGTGTGTGTGTGTGTGTGTGGGGGCGGGGGGCTTGTTTTTACTATATTTATGGGGGCCAAAAACAGTGATTCTGCTACATTTGTGGGGTCCAACAGCTGTGTGGGGACCAAAGTGCTGCACCCCACAAGTTTAAAAGGCTGTTTGAGGGTTAAGACTTAGTTTAAGGGTTTTGGTAGAGTTAGGGTATGGGTTAAGGTTAGGCATGTAGTTGTGATGGTTAATGTTAGGGTAAGGGGCTTGGGAATGCATTATGTCAATGAGATGTCCCCACTGGGATAGAGGAACTAGCATGTGTGTGTGTCTGTGCAGAGGCCTGGCATTCTTGCAAAGTGGTGGCAGAGCAAAGGACCCCATGTTCCCCCTCCACTTCCACATCTCCCACTACGTGCGCACAACAGCAGGTCTAATCAAAGCGCTTCATAATACTGTTAGCTGGGTCATGTGCTGGAAGCCAGGATTAAGAGCAGGAGGGCACAGGCCACTAGATCCAGCTTAGGAGGGAGCGTTCTCCCTCTTTCCGACTCACTCACTCACTCACTCACTCACTCACTGTCTTTTAACCTCACATGTGAGGGCACAACCATCCAATGTCACAAATGTCTTTTAGTTAGTTAAATACATAGTTACACTATATAGAAACTATATGCCTTTTCATACTATAATTTATAAATATCTACAATGAGTCCAACAGGTAGTTTGTTTTGTTTAACTGAAGAATTATTAACTTTTTTTCCTGAAATCTGTCTACAAACACTAATAATAATGTAACGTTAGAAAGCTCATGTCCACACCAATGCAGGTACTTTAAGATATGTTTGTGTCCTTCCTTAACCTTTTCCCACCTGATGTTCCACCTGCAGGATGCTAGTTCAAAAAAACCCCCCCGCAATAATATGAACATGTAAGAACAGACCTGTCGTGAAAATAAACATTAAAAAATGTAGATTGCTTTCTGTTTTCACTTGACATCAAATGATCCTTTTCTGTAAGTCAGGGTCAGAAACCACATCAAATCTACTTTGATTCAATATTGTAAGACAACAAAACATGAAAAAGTACAATTTTTTAATAAGCTTTTACAAGAGCTCCACTTTGGAGAACCCTCGTTAAGACAGTCAGTCGACAGCTAAATGTAGATCGAAGGTCAAAACAGAGACGACAAGATGCAGATATCCCCATTAGTGTGACCATAAGAAACATCAATCCAATTCAATTTTATTTATATAGCGCCAAATCACAACAGTTATCTCAGAGCGCATCAATAATCACGTTGGTGTCTCTCCTTTCTCACAGCGTTTCTTACCCTTTTTTTGTGCTGCATTTTCAGCACCCACTAATACCAGCACTCACTTCGGCCCAGTAACACATTTTAATACCACAGAGCATGCCAACAGTAGATTACCAGTCTCAGCAGTCGAGAAAGAGGTAGGTAGGTTGGAGGTCCTGGCAATGCTTTGCAAGTACAGAGCCAGACCAGCATTTCTCCGATTTCACACGTAAGATGAGGAGAGATTGAGAGGGGTAAGCAGAGGAGGAAAGAGGAGCAAGGACAGGGCTGAAGGGGACACGTTTTGCCATTGGGTACCCATCTACCTGATTCGTGGAAGGGAACTGGAACTGTCAGGCTAAAGTTGAGCGTGGGAGGGGGGTGAGAGAGGAGAGGCAAACAGAGAGAGGTCAAGGATAAGATGACTCCTAAACTCAGGAACATGGAGACAGGTGGCAGAAAGAGAAGAAAGCTGGACTACAACTTCAAAAAACCTAAATTGTTGGTAGGTACCAAACCTAATTGTGTCGGTAGTCGTTTGATGTGAAAGGCTAGCCAACAAAACCGGGCCCCCTTACTGTTGGTAATAAAGTAGTTGGCACTATGTTCATCTTTGAAACGCATTTTGATTGGTCAATTAGGATCCCTGTTGTGAGCATGGTTTATTCTCAGAGATGACTAATATTTTCTGCCAGACTAAAGCTTTATTTATGGCACTGCATCCTTTGTGTTGTTGCTATTTTAGGGCTTTTTATGCATTGTGTGGAGCTGGACCTTTTCAGAGAATTATTTCAAATCCCATTTTTAAAAACTTACAGAAAAAAAAGACTACTTGTTGAAAACATGTCAATTGCCATGTCTTTGTTCAGTTATATCTGTATGTTTCATGTTTTCAATGTATTGCTACATTTTTTATGAGACACTAAATAAACCACAACAAACACAATGTACAGACAGTGGAGAGTTTCAGACACTCAAATAGGGAGGAGTCAATTTAGTCACTATACCATTTCAGGCTGAGGGAGTCAAACTCGTGCACATTCTCCCCTGAAACCAGAGAGAGCTGACCTTAAAGGAGTATTTAAACCTACGGCTTACTCAACACTGCAAGCCAGAGGGGGGGCCCAATTGTTTGCTGTTGTAACATGGCCTGCTTTAGTGTTGCTAAAGGCTTAGATACTTGTTCAGTCTATGAAGTGTGTGATTTTTGTCAACCCTTGTACTCCACTGAAAACCATAGCACGCCAAACACTATATTAATCCACCCAAGAAATATTGAAGATCTATTTATCACATCACAGGCAGCAAACACTAAGGTGACAGATGTCTCATTAGGAATAGTTTTTAAATATTGTATGTGTTTAGTGGGCAATAAATTGGCATACTAGAAATGTAATTTAATACTTAAAGGGGAAGTGCACAGATATTATTGCTGCATATTGCAGATATTACTACTGCATATGTAGAAAAAAATTGTATGAAGCTCTAGAGGGAACTGATTGAAATTCGAGCGTCGGTTGGGGCTGAAGCTATGTATGAAAATGATATAAATCTGGGGTTGTGGAGTTAAAGAGGTGGTATTATGCTCATATTAGGTTCAAAATCCTAATTAGGGGTTGTACCAGAACAGGTTTACATGGTTTGATTTTCAAAAAACACCATGTTTTTCTCATACAACACATTGCTGCAGCTCCTCTTTTCACTCTGTGTTGTACCCTCCGCTCTTGAGCTACAGAGTGATGCATCTTACTTGTACAAAATCTTTGTTGGAGTTGCACCTGCGCAATTCCCAGGCAAGGACTACTAGCCAATCAGAAACAGAGAAGGGCAGGTCGTAAGAAACAAGGTAGTGTGATCCAACTCAAATCCGCTTCAGACTGCGACCTTAACCTAGCAGATTGTATCATGGTGCGTTCCATTTGACATGGGAAGTTGGAATTTCTGAGTTCCCAATTGGAACTTTCAAGTGGAACACTCCCTGAAGTCGGATTTCTGACTTGGAAAGCCAGGACAACCCGCACTACCCCGACTTCGTGATCCAAGATGGCTGTCGGGGTATCAACAGTGAAAACTGTAGTTTATACTGTTTATTAACACTTCTGTGTACTTGTGACTCATATAAATGTTCGTACACAAAGGGCTCTGTAGCAGGCACGGCTCCTCCAGCAGGTTGGCATAGGCTACCCCCGCCGCCACTTAAAGAGCTCCTCAACTCCGAAAATATTCATCACATTTTTGTTCCGCCCTCGGGAAACTGTCAATATTAGAAATCTACACAGCTGATTTCTCACTTCAAAACTTCTCAGAAGTGGATTCAGTGATGAAATTCCATACGAGAACTGTAAAATTTAAAACTTTCTGTTGCTGGATAGTGAATATTCTCTCTGACCAATCAGCAGTTTGTCGTGTTTTCACGTTACATTTTAGTATCCCTTAGCTCGCTTGGAACCTCAATGGAGGTGAGGTGATACGAAAAAAAGTACCTGAAAGGAGGTACAGGTACAACATTTCTACAGTGGAAACTCAAACAAAGGCGAGTCGAGCCAAAGGGTCTCCGCTCAGACTAGCTTGGGTTGAGGGCGTGCCTGATTCCGCCAGCCGCTTGGCAATGATTTTTTGATGCGTTTTCATTGTGATGTCACAAGTAAAGGAAGTGAAGGGGCAGACTACAAACAAGTTGTTTAAGTGGTTCTGAGCACAGCTTTCTCTGGGAGATGGGAACTCCCGTTCGGCTGGACTTTGGGCTTTTCCACTTTGCAAACCTGTTACATGCACAAAAAAGATATACAACTCAATAAAGGAGAGGGAAAAGGCCGAAAAGCATAATACCACCTCTTTAAAAAGAAATCAGCTTGTCAGACCTCTGTAGCCTGCTCCTCATCTCTGCTTGAGGCTAACAGCTTTAGGCTAAGTAACCTGCTTAGAGTGGTGTTTTCAATTTTAACTGGGAAGTAGGAATTTCCAAGATCCCAGTTTACAGTGGTCAAACTAACATTACACCGTTGTGCTGTTGTGGTAGGAGACATAAGTTTCGTTACGGTGGATGGACTGTGACCTTACAGAGTTGTTTTCTTTAGCTTGAAATAATCCCATACTTTGGACACTTTTTTTGTTCTTCACTTTTTTCTCTGTCTTCCTCCACTTTGCAAACAGCGCCATCGTAATCATGTTGCGTTCACACAGCGTCAGCGAGATGTGTGACAGTAATAAATGTCCGTGCGAAACAGTATGCTATATGGATTAAACGGAGCATCGATGCAAAGAATTTGCGTAGTAATCGAATTAATTAATTTAATCGATGAATTGTTTCAGCCCTAGTGGACTACTCTTTCAGTTGGCATGTTCTGCTGTGGAAATCCACAGTATACAGCCTTGTAGAACGTTCATGCTTAAATTAATGTAGATAGGTAAATGTAAGTGATGTATTATGGTTGACTGTAGTTTATCTTTGTGGTTGGTTGTGAGAGAGTGCCACGAAACCCATTCATCAACATATTTAATCATCAACAGTGTGTTAACAGTATTTTCATATGCTCGTAATTAATTTGAATTCTACACAAAAGCAGCACCCCAAATTACACGTAACTAATATAGATCACATGCTGTCAGTTCTTGTGCAAAGCCTAAATGAATGTGAGGGGAAAATAAATATTCATCAAGCATGTAGTTAAGAGGCGAATTTTTTTTTTTTTCTTCTTTTCCTTAAAGGAGGCATTGTGCCCAGAGATGTTTCACTGCCTTCTTGGGACTTCAGTGATTGTGAGGAGACAGTAGGATGGTGATCACTCGTCTCTGCCAGGGTAAATCAGCCAAAAAAAGTGCACTGAAAAGTATTGATTTAGCTGCAGGCCCACATTCATTTTTTGACAGAATGCATGTGTGCTCGTAATGACCATCAGACACAAT
Source organism: Lepomis gibbosus (assembly GCA_029875015.1). NCBI lineage: Eukaryota > Metazoa > Chordata > Actinopteri > Centrarchiformes > Centrarchidae > Lepomis > Lepomis gibbosus. Next base: position 12,178 of record JAPMOB010211922.1, on the reverse strand, counting down.
CTGAAGGATTACAAGAGAGTGACTTGCTTCTTAACAACCTGACTTAGTGCTGCAATGCAGACCCACAGCGGCAGAGAGAAAATAGAATGAGTTATGGAAATTTGTGCGAGGAGGCTTTGAAGATGGTGGTGAGAGCGACATGCTCTTTGCAGTCATGCACGCCGTTATTGTCATTCTTAAACGACCCCCTCCTGCCAATAGAGGCTGACTGATCTCAACACTGCACAGAGTGTGTGTGAGTATTTGTGTGTGTTTTCGTTCTAAGAGACAGCGCCTCCCTGCTGCGAAGCCCAGAGGCAGCAGGTGCAGCTGACGCAGATAGGCTTTTTAGCAGGCAGGGCCAGTTGGGGGACAGAAAGGGAGAGAATGAGTGAGAGACGATAGGGGAGAAGCCACAGGAACTCAAACAAACACAAGATCAGACCACTGAACAGAACTGGACAAATTAATTTATCACCCCCATTCTAGTCCTTACACAGTATGTGAGAACGAGGGGAATAGGACCTGAACTGCTGAGTGGCACTAGACATTGCTTTAGCTTCAATGGTGTACGTGAGTAATGAGTATTTTTAATTATATGGTTAAACCATTGTGCAGATTGTGTGTTGGTCAAGCAAGAAATTGCAAGACAGGATCTGTGTGAGGCAGGTCTTTTGCGGTTGAGACAAATCTCCATAAAAATGATAAATATCTGTTGTGCAATAGACTGCACAACGAGAACCAGCTTCAGAGAAAACTGAGCTTTTACAAGCCACTCAGGCTAAAGAGAAGAAAATGAATTCTTAAGGTCTTAGGGGCAGTCATGTTATGTTAACCAACCACGCACAGGGGTTTCTGAATAAAACCAGTCGAGCCTGGTAAATTTTCCGAAGTTTGAAAAACCAGATGCTATAACCACTTAAAAAGCCCAGAGTATTGTGCTGCAATCATAGTTTAGAAAAAAAAAAAAACATCAGAAAGCTTCACTTAGTTTGCTTCTCTTGCCCTTTCTCTCACAGACTACTTTCTCTCACAGGCCAGTTAATGTGTCTGAGGTAGTCTGGGTGCAGGATTTCTCCTGTCGTGCTTCTTGTAGCATTATCACCGAGCACTGAGGGACTGCTGTAGAGAACTTAACTGTATTTTGTCAGCAATTAGCCTGCAGTGAATCTGGCCCTGCACTCTTCATTTTGTCAACCAGAGCCTGTGTCTCCGCCGGCCGAAACCAAGTCTCATAAAGCCATACTGTTCAACATGTCTATTGAAAGGGACAATTGTGGCAGACATGGGTGGATCGTAGCCAGCTAACTTTGCTGAGATAGTGTGTGTGCTTGTGTGATGGGCCCTCTGTGCTACCAAGAAAAATGTCCCAAGTGGCCCGGCTCATTTCATCATACTGAAGACTTGCAGTTAACGAACTTCGTATATTGATTGTGTAACCCAGAGCTCATTCCTTCTGTTTGTCCACACTGTTGCTTTCCTTCCATCCACGTGCATCTGTTTTTTAGGTGACAACATGTGCATATTATATTAATCTTTCTAATACTTGCATTGCGTTGTGATCTGATCACTGTAACCAAGGGAATGCTAGCGCTCTGAATGCCCTTGATCCGTCTGCTTTTCTCCGGCTGTAAAACACATCCACACACAGACTCAACTCCTCTCCCTGTCATCTCCCCCTCCTGTTGGTTATCCTCCTCCGCAGTCATTGGCTGCCTCCTCTCCATCTGTCCATCCTCTCTGCACGCAGACAGCCAGTCAGCGGTACATCCTGGCCTCTCTGCCATTTGTCATTGGCTGGTGTGTGCTGTGAATGCGGATGCTTTCCTTTAAGAGGCAGTCTAGACTCGGCGCTCTCTTGTTAGCTCGCTCTCTCCTTCCTCTCTTCTGCAACACCACCACAACCTGCTGATTTCTCACTAAGCCTTTCCTGCTCCTCTCTTTCCTCCTGTCATCAGCTGTTCTCTTCTCCTCTCTTCTAAGTATTTTATTTCCCGACAATCACATGCTCAGTCCCGTTTTAATAACCGGTCCTTTTCTCTTATTTTCCAACCTACATTTCTCTGTCATTCATTCATTCATCTCCACCACTTTCTCACCTTCCACTGATGTGAGGAGACATGAAGGTGAGTGGAGTTGATTTCCAGGCTTTCAGGTCTGCCTGTTTCTCAGTTTTTTGTCCTAACCAGTTTTTTTTTTTGTTTTTTTTTTACTTTATAAGCCATCTGGTAGATGTGAGCGTCCCGTGTCCTTGAAAGCACAGACTGCAGTTGCGTACGCTTCAGGTGTAACAATTAGCCTGCACTGGTAGGATGCTGCTGTGAGTCATCATCTGACGCTGCATGTATGTTCGAGTTCTGGTCCTTTCAGCATGTGCTTACAGAAGAATGGTTAGGTGATGGGAGGGGGAGGGTTGAATCAGTGCGTGGATAGTGCAGCCGCGTGTCAATGCAGACTGTAGCTCGTGACACAGTGTTTTGCACCAGCTGTGGTGCAGTGGCATCTCAGGCAGATTAATGAGCATTGTACAGTAACAGTGGCAAACAATTAGAGTAAGTGATCACAGTAAGTAGTTTGCACACAGGCTTCTAGTTACAGTCAAACAACTAATGCTTCCAGAGGTCAATGCTGTAACAGGTAAAATGCTTTGCTGTGGTTCTGATGTAGCGGAAGCTAGTTATGATTCCCTTCAGTTAATTATTAATATTCTCCACATGTATTTTAACAATTTCCCTTTTTTTAAATCCTGAATTTTTCCTCCAGACATCATGATTAAATATTCCACACAGACAACATGAAGACCTAATTTAGTCTTGTTTCCCCATATTGTGTGTTTTGTGTCAGTGTCCTCATTATGTGGACTGTTTGCCACCTGACACCCACAGGAAGAGAATGTGTCTGACAGAAATAATCCTCAAGAGCATGTAGCCTCACACAGTCGCCCTCAAGTGTTTTTCTTTAGGGTAGCTTTTAGATGGGACACCATTTTATTTCAAATATGACATGGTAAATTGTGAACGGACTGCACACTAAAGTGCTTGTCTACCGTACAATTTGACACACACACACACACACACACACACACACACACACACACACACACACACACACGGCCGCCATGAAAGACGCTAGCCTGCCCTTTTAGAGTACTTTGTGGCTCAAGCACACTTTGACATGTGTACAGGAGGAGCCAAGTATGGAACCGCTAATGAATAGTGCACAACCTGCAAATGAATCACTCTCTCAATTAGCAATCTCTCATTTTCTGTAGTGCTAGGGGATGTATTGTCAATCCTACATGGAGGACAACGTTTTTCAAACACTGTAGCTGCAGTATTTCTGATCCAAGAAGTTTGTTCTGAGGTCATTTTAACAACACTAAAACAATATTAATCAATGTCAATAAATATTTTGTTATAGACATGAATTGAAATTATTCAGGCAGTATAATCCAAGGTACCCACACTACTTACATAACATAACATCACAGATATCTCCTGGTGTCACAAAGTTTATCAGTGTGAACAACACTTTCAGGATCACCTGAAAGTGACAGACCCTACATCCCTGGCGGTCTCAGGTTCAGCACCCTGGGCAGCAGTCGTGACACACTTTCTGCAGATTGTAAATGATTCACCTGAGCTGAACAGGGAGCCTGTGTGTTACACACTGTAGGCTGTTCTGTTGATTACCGCATCTCAAACCTTTATCATAGCTAAACATGATGGTTAGTTTGTTTTAGGATTTTAATTTACAATATTCTTGTTGTAATCCAGAATCCTATGGACAGATAAATGAACCTGAGCTGCTGCCCTTCAAATAGGAAAATTCACCTTTTTATAAAAATGCAGATCTCTCCTCCAACAGCTTGAAACTAACTGACCAGTATTTTAATTTGATAGTGGTCTTTTTAAAAAAAAAATCTATTTTGTGTTTAGAATTGAAAATAAACTGTGAAATTCCCTTTGTTTGGTTGTGAAAGCAGCTGTCATGTCATGCAGACTGTGCTTTTCTAAGTAACAAATATGAATTAACTTACATCAACTATTCAAGATGTACGTTGTCCCCCTGTGAGTTAGTTTCCTGCATATCATCTCAAATGATCTGTCCTTAATAGTTTGATTGAGCAGTCATTTCTTCCCCCTGGTCAAGTAACCATTGCTGCCAGTTTTTCAAATTAAATTCAGCATTTTACTGTTTCACCTCGTGTTTTTTTCCCCCATATCCCAATGACCAGCAAAACAGCAATATAATCATGTAGTGCGTTCTTACAAGCAAAAAGCAATTATTATCACCGCTGTTGATTCTGCATTACAACACTGTCGCCCCTGCTTGTTTTTTATTGGCTGACAGACTGGGCAGTCCTTTAAATTATAGTTTGGGGTGTAATAGTCCTTGAAGGTAAATTGCAAAAAATAACCGGTGAAACAAAATGTTTATTAGCCTATTATTGTTATTGAGAAATGAAGAGGGGAACATTCATGCAGGTTGCATAACATTTTATGCAACAAATTTTTCAAATTTTTTGATTGTAGCAGTGTAAACACAGAAGTCACACAACTCTGCTGTGTAGCCTGAGATGGTGAGGATGCCCTAACATAATGAAGATTATATAGCCAATCTTTTTACAAGAAATCCATTTCACATGAGCTCTGTTTGTTTTTGAATCTGAAACTGAATCTCTGGATCATACTGTGTTCTCTGAATGGTTCCTGCATGAACAAACCCATGTATGTAGCCAGTCATGGCAGGGTTGTTGACTTGCTATGGAAGGACACCTTTTGATCCGTGAGCATGTATAAACATTCCCCAGCTGTGTATTCCATATTCAAACTGTGCAGTGGACATTTTGATGTGTTAACACACCAGATGTTAAGAGCAGCAGACAGGTTTTTGTTTTGGAAGTGTGGTGTACTTTTGACCACAGTTTGGACAGTTCCTTTCTGAGGTTACAAAGGACCAGCCTTTCGCTGACACCGTCTCACAGCTCGGATAGGAATGCAGCCTGCTATTGTCTATATTTGGCAGTCTTGGTATTGAGTGGGTCTGCAGATGACATGGATGTCCAGATTGTTTGCATGGGTTGTCCTGCAGGTGCTGTGGTTTTCTGCCATCCCAGAGACATGCATGCTAAAGGAATAGTTATGTCCTAAGCTATGTGGCTGCTGGCTAGAGTTTAACGTTTACGTATATTACTTTCTAGAATATTTTTGCCGTTGCCCTCGAGTAGGCATTGGGCTGCCCCCCCCACTGTGGATCCCCACTTCTAAATAATTAGGATGGATCCAATACATAGACAGAATTTATCCACAGGCATAAAGTTAAGTTTAGCTCATAATCACTATTATATTTTACTAAATGTGGAAGTTCTTGGGGCACTAAGCTTGAGTAGAACTGTATTGAAAACCCTATTAATTTCCTCTAGAGAGAGGAAACTATTAAGCACCGAAATTCACAAATTATTAGGGTTAAAGTGGGCATGTGTGCTACACCTGGCTCTCTGATTGGTATCTGGGCCCCCAGGCAGTCACTTGGTAGTTTCACTGTATATACTTAGTGTATCCCGTAACCCTTGCCCAGGGTTATTCACAAAAAGAAAAAATCCCCTTTTTTGAAAGGCTAAGAAAGGCCAAACCCATATAATTTTTAAATATTATTATAGGTGATATTGTTGTTATAACTGAACTGAACTGCATATACTGCCCGTCTCCTGTTGTTGCTTATAGGAGGTTTTAAAGTTGAATGTTTGAATGTCCCCTGTCACACAGCAGTCAGTAAGAGGGCTCTACAGGTTACCACTTAACTACTCTACGTTACAAGTTTGAGCCCTGGAGAAAATACTTTTTACGTGCTGGGAGCGGCGGTATATGAGTTGGTGTTTGTGAATTACAGCAGGACGAGGCCTTCAGAATGAACCACAGCATCAGCTGCAGCTGCCATGTTGTTTCCCTGTTTAGAAGATGTGTGCCTTAAAGGCTTGATACTTGTGCACACGCCCACATTCAAGTCCCTCATGCTCATCTTTCCTACATATCACACTGTCTCTCACACACACACACACAAAAAACACACACACACACACACACACACACTTGAACGATGTGCTCTATCCTTTCTCCAGCCATGTGTTTGACCGCTGTTTCCCCTGTGGAGTCTCTGGTTCTGCTTGGTGGAGTGCCATGTTTGACTGTGTGCTCCCCTTGTGGTGGAGGTGTTCCCTGGATATATATAAAACATATTATTTGTACAGCACTTCTCAAAAGTGTTAGAGGTTTTCAGATGCAAAGGACTTTAGATGAAATTCTTAATTTATTTAATTCAAATAGTAATGAATGAGTTGTAAAAGTATATATTTAGGGTAACTTAAAAGTCTCAAAAGCCTTAATGTCTGCTAGAGATGCAGAAGCACTTTTGTGCGGTGGCGTGTTAGGGTGGGCAGACTGTAAATCAACAGATTTGTTGTTTTTTTGGCTTGAAATAATCCCATAGTTTGGACACTTTCTTCTTCGTCCCTTGCTATTTTCTGTCTGTTCCACCACTTTGCAAACAGTGTCATCATAATCACATCGTGTTCACATAGGTAAGCGCAATGTGCGACAGTAATAAATGTCCATGCGAAACAGTATGCTATATATTTATATGGATTAAACCGAGCATCGATGCAAAGAATTTGCTTCAATGTTTTTTAGTCATCGATTTAATCAATGAATTGTTTTAGTTCTAATGTGTGCACATTGGTGCTATGAAATCTCATTTTAATGTTTCTTGTAACAAAATTGATTGCATTTAGAGCTTCACATAGAGATAACATCCTACCTAGGGTTGTTGATGTTTGGTCACAAATTTTAGTAGCAGTTGTCTTGATGGACATTCATGAATGGAGTTCATGACTTTGAGCCCAAGAGGTCTGGAGACTGTCTGAAGACGCTGAATCTATAAGTCTACTGATCCTTCGCTCTGATCGTGTGCTCTGATCTCTTTGGAGGAGGTGAAATGAGAATTTCCCCTCAGGGATATGTGAAGTATTACATCATTTTTTACTCCGTCTCTTTGAGATTTGGAAACCTCTGAGCGTTTTTTCCCTCTATATAAGACAGAACTAGCATGGGATAGGAGGAAAATGAAACATGTCATGTTCTTTTTTTAGATTTTTAACCATTAACAATGGCATAATTTTCAGTGTCGCTTTAGGTATTAGATTCTGATTCAGGGTGGTCTTGCGCAGAACTAATCAAGAGACAAAATATTATCATCTTTTTTTGTGTGTGTTGTGGTTCAAGAAAGGATAAAGGATAGCAGTACATGACCTTAACTGTTCCAGATGGAGCTCTTGGTCAGGATGAGGGAGCCATAACGTGCCGCAGGCTGTTCAGAAAGGAGCTGCCTGCCCCCACGCGATGAGAAGCACAACATTCAGTTCATTCCAAGAGAAATGCACTAGTCTGGTCTTCAAGCTGTTTGCATTTAATGATCCCCATTAACAATTGGCTTAACCATAGAAGGAAATGTGCTGTCATTAACTTCTATGAAATGACTTTATGTGGCATAGACAAAAGAAAAAGAGGAGACCAAGTCATTTGTGGTGTAGAGGTTTCTTAAGGACCACCAGAGGCTTCAGTGTTGGTGGCCTCATCAGCCTTTTTTGAGCATTTTGTCATTGTTAAATTAGCCTGGTGGAACCTTAGAGGGACATGGGAAGTAGTTTGCCTGTACTAGTGGATCTAATGTGATCAACTTTCTAACAGATGAACTTAACCAAGTACAGAGCCCGAGTCACTGGATCACCGACCAACCAGCGCTGTAAAGAAATTATTTTAGTAGGGCTGCAACTAACAATTATCTTCTTTATTGGTTAATATGTCAATTATCTTCTTGATTAATCGTTTCATCTTTAAAGATTCATAAAATATGCATGTGAAAATCTCCTTAGTCGAAGTTGATGTCTTCAAAATGTGTTGTTTTGTCCAACCAAGTCCATAACCAAAGGATATTTAGTTTACAATGAAATAAAACTGAGAAAAGCAGCAGTTCCTCCCATTGTAGAAGCTGAAACAAGGGAATGTTTGGTATTTTGTTTGGTATAACAGGACTGTTATTTACATCTTTAATTATTTACATACAAATATCCACTTAAGATCTGTGGAGATAAAACTGAGAATGTCACTCTCCCAGATTTCAATATGTGATGGAAATTTGATATTAAATTTCCATTGCAAGTGCTATGTCAATTGTCACTGAAAAATAAAATGCTTAAAGTAGGTGTATATTTGACATAAGATGTAAGACAATACAGAGAAGTTGGATATTTTCTGCTGTTATATCACTTTACTTACCTGAACCCCAAAAGTGCAATTTTGTGAACTGTTCCCACCTCTAGCAGCAGTAAAGCATCACTGCTGATGTTCTTGCTGCATTGCAAGTCTTAACATATATCCATGCACTTATTTTTCTCATTTTGTGCTGCAGCAAAGCCTTCGATTTTGTTTGAACATGAACTCCAAAGCTTGTTAGAAAACAAGTGTAACTTCGACTGTATCCCAGCGAGCACTGTCGCAGCCATGCTGAGGCTAAAAGAGCAAAAATAATATAATTTTCCATACACCAGGCTCTCATTGAAATAGATATCTTTAACCAAGAGACAGTTTCACTAAGGTCAAATGGAACAAACTGCTTCCAGACATTTCAGCAAGGGCTACAATATCATGATGTAAAACATTTTATATCCTCAGTAATTCAGTTATATCATTTTTGTCATCACTGTGTTAGACATGAAAGTGATAGTGGTTGAAATAATCTGATGGTCTAATACGGAAATTATATATTCCTGTCCTGTCCAAGGCAAAGGCTGTGAAATAAAAGCAGGTTTGGCAGAGACGTCAGCTGCCGTGTTTTGTGGGGATAAGGTGTTAATAGTCTAGGGGTTGGGAGCATTGCTCACATCTCACTCTGGACACTGTGGTCTTTTTATAGTCCCGGCGCTGTCAGCAGGCTCTCTGGAACGGTCTGATTTGATTTCTTTGAAGTGCAGACTGTTATTTCCTATTGTGGCTATCCGAGATGTCCTCAGCGTTCTCCACTGGAGTGCTCTGGAGTTCTGTACCCATTTCATCCATGCCAGCTCTCCGTTGTTGTCGTCCTTTTTTTTTTTTGCCATAATTCTTCTGCTCTCATAAGCTCTCCTCCTCCCTCTCTTGGTCCCTCCCTCCCTCTGTTTTAGGCTTTCTGAGGAAGTCCCAGGGAGGTGTTGTCAGACGGTAGCTTCTGCTGAAAAAGAGTAATCATGGCTTATGTCACTAATCTGTTTCTCTTGTTTCTCTCACAGGTGAAGGAAACTGTCTCACTCTAAGCTATGGAATGCTCCCTGCACTCACCATCACTAGTCTCCAATCTCTGGACTGAACTCCAAACGCTTAGTTAGCGGCTGTGCTTCTCCCCTCAAACTCTTTACAACCAGGGGACGAAGAAAAGAAGTGGGCTTACCAAGTCCTCCACATCGCACAGAGCGCTTGTTTTGTAGAATATTTAAGCTAGTTTTTTTAATTTGTTTTTTTCTCCACTTTGGATTTTTTTCCTGGTGAAATCATATCAAGATGGATCTGGAACCGTATCTGTGGATGGTCATTGTTGGCTTCATCATAGCCTTCATACTGGCCTTTTCAGTGGGCGCCAATGACGTGGCCAATTCTTTTGGCACAGCGGTGGGGTCCGGTGTGGTCACATTGAAGCAGGCTTGCATCCTGGCATCTATCTTTGAGACTCTGGGCTCAATGCTGCTGGGGGCCAAAGTCGGTGAGACTATTCGAAAGGGCATCATAGATGTCAACTTGTACAACGAAACGGTGCCCGTACTCATGGCAGGGGAGGTCAGCGCCATGGTCGGTAAGTTGGACTGCTTTTACATCCAGTGCTGAACTGAAATGATTGGTCAAGGAACCTATGAGATCCACAGACATTTAATCATCCACTTTTATGGCAATTGATTAATCGTGTCTGTCAGTCAGCTTCACAGTTGTAAGGATTTGCTGCTTTTATTTGTCATATATGATAGAAAACTGAATAACTGAATTAGGTTTTTGACTTGGGATTTGAAATCATAGTGGCCACTTTACACAAAAAAACTGTTGGCCAAAGTGTTAAAAAAATTGATATGTAAATAAACACGGGCTGCAGCCCTAATCCAGAAAGAATTCACTAAGGAATAATAAATATATTAGTTCTGGAACAATTAGTCGATCAGCAAACATAATTTATTGATTTATTGTTTAAGTAATTTTTTAAAGGAAAAATAAGCTGTGTACAAGTTCTTACAATGTGAGGATTTGCTGAATTGCTCTGCTTTAAATAATTGTAAACTTAAAATCATCCAGTATTGGATTGTCGGTCAAACTAAATAAGACAAGGCTCTTGTAAGAATCGTCATCAGATAATGAAAACTAAAGAAAATAAACATCAGTTGCAGCCCTGTAATATACCAAAAGAAACCTCTGTGTATGTATGATGTACTGCCTTGTACAAACACTTGCTGTTGACGATATTTGGGAAATTTGTTACATGGATGATGGGAGATCCCTCTAACACATTAATCCTGTAATAATAGAGCTTTGCAACTTTGCTTCAATTAAAGTCAAATTTATTTCATCCCCTGACCTAAAGGCAGGGGATGAAAGACTATAATACATGCTCCTGTAAGATACAGACCTTACAAGCCGCTCTGAAATGCTCTGAGCTGCAGCCACTCTGTACTCTGAGCACCCCATTGGACACATAGGGACACAAGGGACGAGGACTCGCTCAGCTTCATTACATATTTTGAAGTTTGAGCGTTTCCCGAAATTAAGCTTCTGCAACTCTTCATCTTACCTCTTTGTGGCTCCAACTGTTTTTCTTTTTGCTCCCAAACTAAAATTAAACAGCTAAATTATAGAACCGTACCGTAAACGTTTTTGCAGGGTATGAGGAAGAGGAATATCTGTGCTTTTTTTAAAAACACTTTTCTATCTTGAATTTAGAAGAGAAATGATAGAAGTAGTTTTGTGCTGACAAACAGTGTGAAAATCTATTTTCAGATAAACCTTAAACCTGTGAAGTTTTGGGAATGCTAACCAGACTTGCAGTATTGTTAACATCCCCCGAGTTGCTTCACATAAAGACCTCCACCACATTGAAACACATTTCCAGTGAGGCACAAGTAGGAATTGTTGAGTATCAACTGTAGCTTTACACATCAACAATAGATTGCTTCAGTAAATGAATTGTGCTGAACTGAAAACAATGGGGCTCCCACTGAGACAGTGCCATTTTAATGACCAAGTGACTGCTGGGAAACGGCGATAAATAAGGCAATATTATGCACAGGGGATTCCCGGTTCGCTGAAAATTCAGGTGTGGCAGCCTGCTGCAAGTGAACGTTGAGGAAATACTAAATAGTTTTCCTTCATCAGGAAATGTGTTTCACTGGTGTTTTGTTTTTACAGAGTTAGAAGACGTTTTGACTTCTTATCAAACCAAGAAGTCAAAACTTGGTGATAAAAGCAGGAAATACTTATATTGTGTCCAGCATGTTCGAGTGTTTCAAAGAATCTGCACAATACATTATGTACTTGTCAATGTGTAAAATAAAATAAAAAACTGCACATTTTCGAGTGGCCTCTTATTGTGGTCAGCCTGAGGCACACCTTTGCAATACCCATGCTGCCTGATCAGCATCTTGATATGCCACACCTTTGAGGTGGATGGATTATCTCTGCAAAGAAGCGCTCACTAACACAGATTTTGACACATTTGTGAACAATATCTGAGAGAAATAGGCCTTTTGTGTACATAGAGAAATTCTTCAGCTCATGATGAATGGGGCCAAAACAAGTGTTGTATTTATAATTTTGTACAGTGTAGAAAAGAAAACATTGTGTTAACAGACCCTATGGGATTTCTGTTTTGATACATAAATGATTGATTTTGATTGACCATTCTTCTGTTGTTTTTATTTTTGTCATTGGCTGTCACAGATTAAATGCATGCGTCAAAGATGTTTAATCCCATATCTTACTTGCACTGCGATTAGCGTGTCTCATTCAGCAATTTTAGATCCAAGTTCCTCTTGTGTTTATGTTCATACTATAACTGAAAACGTCTCGGGTTACGTAGGTAACCCTTGTTCCCCGAGAAAGGGGAACGAGACACTGCGTCGGTGACGACACTA
>JAPMOB010211920.1:0-11319 GCA_029875015.1 Lepomis gibbosus | reverse complement strand
ACACACACACACACACACACACACAGTCCAGAGACATCGTATTTCCTTCATAGCACACACAGATCACCCCTATTATGGATGTGTCTCCATATGTCATAAACTCTTATTTGTTCCCTTTCCACTGTTTTATGTCAGTTTACGACCAGAAGAAAAAAAGCTGCCAAATTTGTGTGTAAAGTCCCATTTTTCGATCTTTCCAAAACTACATTCAAAAAAGATACTAGGACAACAACTGCAGTATCTCTGGAGCGTTTGGCCACATGATCTTTACGCTGGCTACAGCTGTATTGATCACTTCATATTAACGATCACCTTGGATATGCAGAGTTCACATTTCCTTTTTCTGAGGTGAGTGAGGCGTGTCATCTGATCTCGCCGCCTCTTTAGTGCATAGCTCTCACGTAGATGGAGGAGCTTGCTCCTCTCGTCGTCCGACTGAAGTCGAGTCTTTGTTCTTTAGAGTCATTGGTTCGTCAGCTCGACCGGAAGGCCGTGATAGGTCAGAGGAGTCACATCTGATACGACATATCAGATTAGTCAGCAAACATTGTGATGTGCAGTAAGTGGTAGACTTAACCAGTGTGAACAGAAGCTTGACCTCTTCTCAGGAATCCCTTTAAAACTTGGCTCAGTGACCTGACTGAGTACGTGTGGCTTCGAGTGACAAAGGGAACCTCAGACAGACTGAAGCAACTCCTCAAAGCACTCAGACTGGTTTAGTCTAAGCTTTCCCAGAGGAAGTGGTCAGCAGCTGGGGCTGTACTGACTTCCTAAAGCACTGATGTGCCAGGCCAAGCCTCAAATGCATTCTTATTGAGAATCAAATCCCTTCAATGTTTTGATTACACCTATATTTAATCTGTATTCTTTGAATGTCACACTGTTGTGACGGCCAGCTTTTGCAACCTAGGGTGGCACAGTATGCTTCAGTGGAATAAAGGCCCCAACATCAGACCACATTTGGTTACTGTGCTTACACAGTAAAAAGAGGCAGCGTTCACACTGAAAGCCACCCTTCAGGCTCTGTGTCAGAGAAAGCTATGTTGTATTAGTGTGGTTTAAAAAGAGTATTTACATACAGCCCATGCTACCAGTATTAATTTGGCTCTTTCTTCTCATCTCTATGAATAATTATTAGAATCAAGACATCAGACACTAAAAAACGTCTAGTCTGTTTAAAAACCCTTTATCACTAATTCTACAGGTGTCTGTGTTTACTTTAGAGACATTATGATGTTATTCTGGCTGTTCAGCCATAGTAGGCCCTCTTTTAAAGCTGTGCAAATTCCTGCTTGTAGTTCAACTTGAATCAGTGCACTACTGTACAGCGTCCCTTACTGTAGTATAGTGGGAATATTACAGATGTATGGACGTACTAGTAAGGGTAATATGGCACGGAAATGCCATGTTTTCTCCTCCTTTTGTGTCCTTGTTTAAAATGTTGAAACACTTGTGTCTATCGGTGCCTTTCTCCTTTCCATCCCTCTCTCCCTCCCTTCTGGCTCAGCTGCTTTGCTGACTCGACCTTTCTTTTTCTTTCACCCGTCCCTCTGTCAGTCCCAGTGCAGCTGCAGGTCATGTGTATCCAGGAAGTCCGTTGGGATCCCCAGTGGTGTGAGCGCACCGCCAGGACCTGGTGGCATGGTGAGGTCCAGCCACTCCATGTTGTCCAGGCCCGGATCAGACAGGCCCATATTGATCGAGGACGGGGGCGAGGAGGAATCACAGAATGACAGGTCTGATGTGTCCATGGGCGAGTAGGGTTGCTGTTCCATCAGCTGGGCCTGCAGCTCCTCCATCAGGCCCTGGGTGCGCGGGTCTGATGCTGGTGACGTATCAGCTAGCGTTCGCTCCAGAAAGGCCTCCAGCTGATTGTCTGTGGCCAGCGAGGAGAGGCTGGGCAGGCTTTGGCCGATGAGGGGGCTCAGGGTGGGTGGAGGGGCCACCTGGATGTGTGGAGGCGGCCTGGAGATTGCGGTGCTGACCGGCAGGGTGGTAATGTTTGCAGTGACCGGGACGGTCTTAGTGAGAGACACTGAAGGGTCCTGCTGGATAAATGGAGTGATTTCTGGAGACAGGGGGATACATGGGTCAACCAGTGAAGGCTCATTTGGTACTGACGGTGACAAAAAAATTCAAAATCACAAAATACAAGTTTGTTCACAATGGGACACTAAAATTCAGAGACCTATAATGTAGAATGTTTGTTTAGTGTTAGCAGCTCCTAAACCCCTTCAACACCACAACCTTCATGTTCCAAGTAACTGAAAGCTGAACTGATTAAACAGAAGTCCCTACTGCAGAAGTCCCCCCTGGGATTGTAAGTACCTCTGGTTGGGAGTTGGTGATCTATAATGTTGCTGGCCAAGACAACATAAATATCTAAAAGGTTGATATCAGTCACGATCTGTTTAATTCTGTTAGAACAATATCTAATGACACCAAACTGAAAACACTGCTGCCTACACATCATGTTCTGGGTTTGCAGCATCAGTGGGCATCTCCTTACCTCCACTCTCGATGAGAATGTCAAACAAATCGTCCATTTGCTGGCTGGTTGCAGTGGGAACCTGAAAACACATTCAACAATGTAAAGAGACTTGATGCTGGTACACCTCACAAATCCGATTCTGTGCCGGTCAAGCTTACAGGCATGACCGACTATTGTCACAGCCACACACACATACACGCACATGCTTAAAACATGTCGTTGGAAGTTCTTCACCGTGAGTGAAAATGACGCTCGCTATTTGTAAAACCTGTAAGACCAAAATAAGCCATGTTTCCCCTCACTGACTTTAAATGGGCAGACGGAACAGATATATTAATGCTCTTAGCACTTTGTGGAGAAACCGAGAGAGATGCTATCTGGAAGATGCGGACATGGTGGATATTTTATACAAGTGCAGACCAGGTGACAAGGTAAAGCAGTAAACACACTGAGCACTTTTGTATTTTGAGATGTGTTTGAGTGCGAGATGGTCCTGTACCCTGCTGCAGTTTTGGAGAAAATGTAAAAGTCATGGACACGTTAATGGGGATCATAATAAATAAATAAATCTATATTAAAGAAAAGTTATGCGAAAAGAAGAACGGAATCGGCAGGTCAGACTTTTTAGAAATCGGCCACGAAAATTGCAATCGGTGCTTCTCTACATGGCTTGAGAGGTGCCTAAAGGTGTGTGCTTGGGCTGCAGCCAGTGTGTTTCTAACCTGTGAAACGTTGTTGATGTGCATGTTGCGGCTCTGTTTAACGGCCTCCTCATAGCGGGGAGGCTCTCTCATCTTGGGAGGCTGGGTAACGAGGGAGGTGGGCTGAAGGATGAAGGCGGGCTGAGGAGAAGAAGACTGGAAGAATAAGAGAGACAAAGAAACCTTTGTATGAAGCAAAAATAAGTATCAAAAAGCATCCAGTAAGTAGGGCAGACTGAACCAAATTAAACCTACACCCCTTCAGGAATTCCTCAGCACTTACCTTATTGTATGGTCCGTTGGAGATGTGGTGGTTGGGTGAAGCTCGTGGGGAAACCCGGTTCTCTGGGGAGCTTCTCATGAAACACTGGGGATTCATCTCAGGCCTAGTCTGGTTCTCCAAACCCGTGGTGTTATTGCACAAAGTCAGAGTCTGTCAAGACCCAAGAGAGTCTCACATCAGTCCATGCATCATGGGATTGACATCATCATTGATAGCGCGACAAAAATTAGATGGATATAAAAAGACACAAACATCCCCTTCAAAAAACCAACAGAAATAAAAAAAGAAAAAAGAAATATACCACATCCATAATTATCACATGTGTGGTAACAAACAGAAAAAACAAATGTAGCTGTTGTTTTAGGAAGGAAGGAAGAACTAAAAGTACAACACACTTTTAAAAACAAACCCACACAATTGTAGCTTTCACATAGAGCATACAAAAACATCCTAATCATCTTGTGGCACAGCTGACCCACTGCATTTTGAATTTATGTTAAAACGTGAATGCTAAATCTGACAGTAGATGTGTTTTACAAAGAACATTAAGTAATTAATTACATTAATATTTTTGGTTTCTGAGCTGCTCACTGGACAAAATGTGAAGAGTCACCTTGGTCTGGGGGAAATCATAATGAACATTTTCTACATATTTTAGTCTAGGGCACAGTGACACACTCGCAAAAGTTGCTGTACTATGATTTCTCACAAAAAGGCAGCTAGCTGGGTGGCGCGACTGACCTGAAGCAATTGGTTGTGGTTGGCTAACTGCTGGCCGGGTGCCGTCTCCATTTTTGTGGTTCGCAGCTGAGGAGCTGAGCTCTGGACCAGGCCTTGATTTGAGACTGTGGCCTGAAGAACAGGCTGGGGGAAACAGAAAGGGAACGGTGTGAGAACATAATTTTGCATAATAATTTCACTATTCAACTAATAATTCCAACATAGTCTGTCTTGTCATTAAAACTAAGCTGAACACATAAATCTCCAAACATGCTATAACGCTTACGTCACTCTACCTGACTGCAATCTCACCTGCAGGCTGACGGTGGTGCTTGGTAGCTGGATTGCAGTTGCCTTACTGGGTAGTGAGACTGGGAGGAGGATCTGAGTTCCAGCCTGGCCAGTCCTGGTCAGCAGAGTCTGAGGTTGCCCAGATGTGGTTAACAAGGTCTGAGGCTGACCCAGCACCTGGGACACCCCACCTGTGATAAAGAATTGCTGCAGGCTGGGGGCTGCGGGTTGAGAGTGGGGCTGGGTCTCAAGTTTGGGACTTCTCTGTGACTGGGGTAGGAACTGTGGGCTGGCGGTGCCTTGAGGCTGTGCTTGGGTTTGGATGTGGGTGATGAGCTGGGTTTGGGTGTGGAGCGGCTTGCCAGAAGAAACAGTCACATCCTCCAACTTGACCACTGTTGGGAGGGGGGAGAGAACATGGGAGCCCTGGACAGAATTAGGGACTGTAGCGGGAGTGGATGAACAGTTTGACAGGACTGCACCCTCCACTTTTACTACATTGGAATTCAGGACTGTAGGAACAAGGTTTGTGGCAGGTACAGAGGAAGAGTCAGCGGTGCTGGTCCTCTTCTCCACCTCCAGCTGCATCTTGAGCTCCTCCACCAGCCTCTGCTCCTGCTCCAGCTTCCTCATCAACTCTTCTATCTGACGCTCCTTCTCATGGAGCCTCCTGTCCTTTTCCTCCGGGACATGGAAATTGGGGAGAGGTGAGGAGCGTGGACCTGTCCAAGCAGAACTCAACATTTGTGTTTCAGAAGGAGCATCAGACATGCCTACATCCTGCTGGCGGGCGGAGGGATCAGTGGGAATGGGTGAGACCGGTGGCGTGGAGTTCAAGTTCTCTGGAGCCACCTGCTGAACTGGGAGGACTATAGTAGGGGTAGTAGTATTGGTGGTGACCTCCATGGGGACAGAGGAGAGGGTGGCAATGGTTGGAGGGTGAGTGGTGGTAGCGGCAGAGGTGCTGGGATTATCCTGGAAAGGCTTCAGTCTTTCTATCAGATCAGTCTTTGTTCCTGACACAGGGAGGCCACGCAGCTTTAGCTCCAGTTTTAGCTCAGCCACCTAAAAAAAAAAGCACCTCTAAATTTGACCTTGTTTACAACTATTTCTTGACTGTGCCAGTGACTTCATGGAAAGCAATTGGTTGATCAACCACCACCAAGACTCCAGGAAGTCTCGGCAAAGAAATAAGCCTACTCATAACCACAAATAAAACCACAACTTGTTGTTTTAACACTTCCTTTACGGCATAATACTATGTTAATTAGAGAGCTTTAGAGGTGCCAGTGACTTGGGTACTTTTGGAAAGAGCAGTGCTAGCGGTTTCCACTTTTAGTCTTGATACTAAGCTAAGCTAACCACCTGCCGGCTGCAGCTCCATATTTACCGCACAGACATGAGAGTTTTATCAACCTTCTCATCTCACTCTCGGCAAGAATGCAGATTTACCAAATTGTCAAACTATTCCTTTAAGTTCTGATGTGTAACTACTGATCCACACATGTGTAGCTGTATAAAAGCCATCCGATAAGTTAAAGATGACTTCTGTCACAGCTGATACTTCTCACAAAAACATGTGTTTTCTTGGTCGCCCTGCAAGTGCTTTTAAATCCAATGCAGCGTTGAGAAAGACATTAGAAGTTGCCAAATATAAAGAGTGCTCTCATTGAAAACATTTTTGTACCGGCTGTGTAAGATCTTGATAAAGTTCAGTTTTAACAGCTGAGTGGGCTTAAAAAGCTGTAATTTCTCCCTTTATAGCTCGGATTTTCTAAGCTCTTGGGGCTTTCTGTTTCAAGCTACAAAGCTGAGGGGTTTGCCTGTACTGGTGTGTTTCCAAATACCTTCATCTCCTCCAGGTTGGCAGGCAAGACTCCTGGCTTGCGGTTTGAGAGCGAGTTGTTTGGGCGAGCCGAAGCTGAAGGCAAGGGGGGGGGTGGAGGTGCAGTGGGTAGAGACACCATGATGGAGGTCGGCAGGCTGCTGGCGCTGCTGCTTTGACCCTCGGCCACAGGTCTACAGAGACAGACACACACACACACAAAAAAAATGAGGTCATTGTTATTTCAGGAAATTATTTAAACTATTTCCGCAGTACATGAATAAGAAACAGAAAAAGAGGAAGAGGAGGTGGGAGAAAGAGGAAGGTGGACAAGGGAGTTTTATTGGCGAGATCATTGAAGAGTGAGAGAGAAAAGAGAAAGACAGGAAAGAGAGATCGGAAATCTGTTCCCAATATGAACAGACATTCCGTCCTGTGCCCTGCGCCTCACTAACAAAGCCGGTCAACCAAACCACAGAGCACTAGCACAGTTCAAAGGGAGCCTGGCCATGCCGCTGAAACAGCAGCGGGGGGATACAACATCCTGTTAGTTATTCGTTTGATTAGACGTTGTTATTGGAAACTAGCTAATGGCCCTCTGGATGGTTGAAAACAACAATATTTGGCTTGCTTTCAGATGTTTTCAAATAAAGAGTTATGGAGGCGAGGTGAACCAGTTTAGAGAACATAGAACAGTGAAGAGGGCCTAAAAAACACGAATCAATAAAACTCTTTCTCTGTGATACAGGTAGAAATAAAAAAATACAATTAAAATTTTTCCTTATTAGTTCCAAAGTTTAACACGTACTTAAGTGGTGCTGGTAATATAGTCTGGTAGTTGTAGTGCTGCTGTTGCTGGCTGAGGATCTGCAGCTGGAGGAACAGCTGCTGTTGCTGCAGTAGTCTGGCATAAGAGGAGTCCATGGGGGCTTCACTGGCCTCCTGCTTCTGGTCTGGGGGGACATACTGGTGGTACTTGAGCTTTTTCACCCTGGACTTAGGCTCTTTCCCCTTCTTGCTGCGGTTCTTCTCTGAGGGTGACCTTTGCTGGCTTTGCTGTGGGAGGAAACAGGACAACATACAGTTTGTCCAGCAGCCTTCAAATAATACAGAAAGAGGTGATATTATGTTTGGAAGTGGGGGGAAATACTGCACTTACTTTCACCAGTGTTGGGGCTGGTTTTGAATGAGCAGCTGTGGTGACTGGTTGCGTGGGCGTGACAGCTGGGCGGCTGGCAGGCGGCTCATTAGTAGAGATCACTTTCACAAAGTCTGTTGTTGCTGGTGTGGCAACTGGGAAGGCCTGAAGAAGCAAAAATAACAACACTAATAACTGCAAAGTAAACACTGAATTTCTCATTAACACTTTCAATGGTCCAACACCAACGTTATGGAAAAAAATAGGGCTATCAGGGTATACACAAACACCAGTGTTACTGGTTCTGTATCTGACCTGCAGTATTGTGGTGGGTGGTGGTGGTGGTGGTGCTGGGCCCGGAGAGGGTGTCTCTGGCATTTTGCTTTCCGCTGGAGAGGGGACAGAACTCTGAGACTCCTGGCTGGCCGGCTGCTCTGGTGACAGGGCCTCGCTGCTGTCTTCATTCAACACCTTGGGATAATTCACCTGACCCACTGCAAGATGACAACAAAGTCAGTACATTGTATCCACGGTTTGTTTTTTTCATCTTTGCAAGTAACACACAAAATAATTTCTCTCCCATTCCCTGCACGGTCGATCATACAAAGACTTCTTCCTGATAATGTTGGTTGAGGTAGCACTGGTTCTATCTATTATTGTAATTGCTATTTTTTGACCACTGCTCTCACCAATGATCGCCTGTTTAAGGGTGGAATCCACCGGCAGGATGTTTTTCTCTATCAGCTCCATGGGGCCAGGTCTCTGGGCGATCTTCTCATTCAGGTTGTCGGCCAGCCGGGCCCTCTTCAGTCTCATCTGGGTGGCCTGTAGTGAGGGTTCTGCTCCAGTCTCTGAGGGATGGAAAAGTCACATCAATGTATATATCATACTGTATAATGTACACTTGTAGGTGTCTTGTTTGAGGAAATAATCACTTATAAACACTACGTTTCATGCCAATTTAACCCCTGTGAGGTTTCAGATGTTTATCCAACCAGGTCTAGTTGCCCTTGATTTTAACCTTCCTTTGATAACTGACCTGGGGGACTGAGAATCTTCACGGACATCTTTCAAATGTCTAATAAATGTTTGAACATTTCAATAGGATATGGCTTCCTATTCCTTCCTAGTCTAATTAGAGTATTTTTATTCCTGGGAAGTTTAACTAAAAGGCTGACAGGGTGATCCTTGTAGTGCACGCAGTGAGAACTTGCGAATCTCCAGTACCTTGCAGGATATGCATCCTGACCAGCTCTGCTCTCTCTGGACGACTGCGGATCTTATGCTTGAGGAAATTCTCGGTCTAAGGACAATAACAGACATTCAACAGTCAGAAAATCATCTACATTTATCATGTCCTGTTCTTTTATGCTTCATTGAGCAACACTGCAATCCATGCATGCATTTCCTCTGTATCTTATTTGCAAGCAGGGTGGCTTACCCTGGCTCTCTCCAAACTGCGAATCTGCCCATGGAAGGCTGCCGGGCTCTTCAGAGCTGCAACACATAACATTTTCATTTGCAAACTTTATAGACAAACAATCTAGTTAAAAAACAGAGCATAACATGTTTATTATCTCAGCTAACAGGGCTCCAGTTTGTTATCATATTCCCACCCACACCACATTAGCGCTCCGGTGAGGGATGGACAAATGGCAGCGCGGATACTCACGTGGCATGATGCCCTGCTCCACCAGCTGCTCCCTGGTTCGCCTTTGCTGAAGCCGCAACTGCAGGACTGAAAAACAAAAGGGAAAAAAACAAAAAGTGGCATTCAGATTGTAATGTTGAGTAGAAGAAAAGAGGAGAAACATGAGATGAAAAACAAGACGGACAGCAGAATGAGTAAATAGATGAAGTAGTATATAAAAATAAAATAAAGAAGAAAATAAGATCACTGAGAAGCTAACCACATACTAAAACTTCTCCCCACCAACCCACATCCTGCTTTCTAGTCATTAGGTGGACAACATATGACGACATCACTGTATAAGGGCATTTTGCACTCAGTAGTCAGGTTTTATGTTCTAGTCGACTATACACTCACACTGGTAACTTTTCAAATGCTCAATAATGCAAATATCTGATCAGCCAATCATATGGCAGCGACTCAATGATTTTTTTCCTAAGCCTAATCTTAACAGAGTAAGACATTTCTGGGGCTTTTATTATGCTGCTTAAACGTCGGGACCACTGCCAGCCAAAACAAAACAAAGGCACAAGGCACAATTGGACGTCTTTAACTAGGGCTGGGTGATAAAATGATAACAACAAGTATTGCAATATAATTTTCCTTGCTATAAATATAATGACTGTTTAAAAAAAAGGTTCAGTTTAATTCATTTGAATCACGAATGAATAAGGCTTAATTTGGCTATTAAGATATTTATTTTGTTGAGGAAAAAGTTAAATGATCCACTGTTTGGCAAGTGTTTGTCATGTTCTGAACATAAAGAATAGTTTCAAAACAAAATTGTCAAAACTGTCAGGTTTCTTCAAGTTTCACTCAGAGCAGAAATTAGCCTTTAAACTTGAAATGACAGAAATAATGATTTGACATTTATCGTGACAATTATTCATTTTTTTTAATGTGATAACATTTTTGGCCATCTTCAGCCACATCTTCAACCAAAACACTACATTTACTTGGTGGGCACTGAAGTGATTATCAAACTACAACCTCCTGTAAAAAGACGTTTTATTAATCCTCAACACTTTCACAACTCCAGGACAAACTGGCAACAGCATTAGCTCACTGACAATAACAGCAAAGGAGAGGAGTGCTCACCTGCCCTGACCCCAGTGCAGCAGTCACTGAGCGTCTCTACTTCCATACAGGCCATCATCTGAGACTGAGACTCCTGGGCTTTAGAGCAGTCCAAAATACAACTGAGGATTAAGCCATTTGATCCCACGGTGACAGCCTTTGTATTAAAGCCCAAAATGTGTAGTCACATCCCCTCAACCACAGTGCAACATGATCAACTGAATGATAAGTGTAGCGGTGCTTCTAAGAATTACAGCGAAGCAACACTAGGCTTGTCCGCTATTTCTCTACCCTCCCTGACTTGTTTTTTTATTTTTTTGCAGGGCCACAACACCCTCCTCCCCGTCTACGCTCACTTCCCTCTCTCACACAGCCATTTTGGGCTGTTTTTTTCTGGCTGTAGGCGATCCCAACACAGCCTGACGTGGAGGATTGCACTGGATCCATTTAACTACTGAACAGCCTGAGTTAGCATGACTAAGGACAAAGGGCAATAACAACTGCGTCTTCTGAAAAGACGAGCATGTGGCAATAATACAAGTGTCACATTAACTAGGAAGAGGTGTAGATTTTCACAAATTAAATACTGACCATGCGTAAAGACACTTCTCCATTCACAGGAAGGGATGCGTCAAAACTTACTATGAAATACAAACTCAGGAAACAGCTGGCCTCACCACATCATTGTCTCTCATCACTTTGGTGCAACTCTTTTTTCTAAGGGTAACGGTAGCTTCCACACACACTACATTTTCCCAAGTGTTTCTGAAGGATCAGTTAAGTGACGCCACCGCCGCACACGGACCTGTATGTGCAGCCGGCGGAAGCGCTTCCGTGTGACGGTGACATCACGTACCGATATTTGAGCTGACTTTGCAACTTTGCTGCAGTGGATTAAAGAGTTTACTTTCTATTGTGATAGGCCACCCCCTACTCTAGTGAGGAGGAAACTTTGATATGTTTCCATGAGGTGAGATGAGAGATTTCTCTCTCTTTCTCTCAGGCCTGTTGCCATGAATGTTCAGGTTGCAATGTTGCCAGAGCACAAATTCACATATAAACAATAAAAATATATAATTAATAAACAATGAAATGACATTATA
>JAPMOB010211919.1:0-24824 GCA_029875015.1 Lepomis gibbosus | reverse complement strand
GTGAGGGTTGGCCTTCGCCAGGGCTGCGCTTTGTCACCAATCCTGTTTGTGATATTCATGGACAGGATATCGAGGCGTAGTCGCGGCGAGGAGGGGCTGCGGTTCGGTGGGCTTGGGATCTCGTCATTGCTTTTTGCAGATGATGTGGTCCTGATGGCGTCATCGGTCCATGACCTCCAGCACTGGATAGGTTCACAGCAGAATGCGAAGCGACTGGGATGAGATTAGTATTAGAGATTAGTACCTCTAAATCTGTGGCCATGGTTCTCAGCAGGAAAGCTGGAGTGCCAACTCCAGGTAGGGAATGTGACCTTACCCCAAGTGAAGGGGTTCAAGTACCTCTGGGTCTTGTTCACGAGTAAGGGGAGATTGGAGCAGGAGATTGGCCAGAGAATCGGAGCAGCGGGGGAAGTATTGCGCTTGGTTTACTGCACCGTTGTGACAAAAAGAGAGCTGAGCCATAAGGCAAAGCTCTTGATCTACCAGTAGATTTTCATTCCTACCTATTTTCGTTCCCCACCTATGGTCATGAAGGCTGGGTCATGACCGAAAGAAGAGATTGCGGGTACAAGCGGACGAAATGGGTTTCCTCAGGCGGGTGGCGGGTGTCTCCCTTAGAGATAGGGTGAGTAGCTCGACCATTGGTGAGGAGCTCAGAGTAGAGCCGCTGCTCCTTTGCGTTGAAAGGAGCCAGTTGAGGTGGTTTGGGCAACTGGTAAGGATGCCTCCTGGACGCCTCCACAGGGAGGTGTTCCAGGCACGTCCAGCTGGGAGGAGGCCTCGGGGAAGACCCAGGACAAGGTGGAGAGATTATATCTCCACACTAGCCTGGGAACGCCTCAGGATCCCCCAGTCAGAACTGGTTAATGTGGCTCGGGAAAGAGAAGTTTGGGGTCCCCTGCAGGAGCTGCTGCCCCCACGACCCGACCCCGGATAAGCGGATGAAGATGTTTTCGGGTTGTGGGGAAAACTAGCCGATTGAACTGTATAAGATAGACACATCCACACACACACACATATTGCTTGGTTTGTTTTGCAGTGCTGTTATTTGGTGACATTTATATTCCTGCTATTTTCTATTAGCTTATTTTCTTTGTATGGTTTGACTGAGCTGTTTTTGTTCTATTTTATAATTTGTCAGATGTGACTGGCACCTCTCTTCACACTCGCTATATGATCTGTGTCTGCCAGAGAATAGTTCCCCACCATTTGGTGATTACTATTGTTTGAGTATTTGATTAATAGGAGAGAAATCTCACTTGATACAGTTTTATTATTATTAGAGAACTAAGCTCATTAAATTAAATTTTGTTGAGTTGATTATGTTAAAATCAAGTTGCCCTCCACTGATTCAACTCATTGGGGAAGGAAACTTGCTGATTCACTACTTTTTTTTTGCATGTTTTAAACCTTTTTACAAAAACATTTACATCATTTACATTCATTATGTGTTTTAGACATTTCATTGTGATTTGGATTGATTTTAATCTTGAAACTTAACTTATGTTTCGTTCATCATCAATGGCAACTGAGTTCAACGTACATTATTGTTGTGGATTATACAGTGGTACATGCAGATTGATTTCAAATGCTCTGCACTGCAAAACAACAATGTCACTTTGACAAAAAAAAAATGAAAGCGGACATGATGATCACTAGTGTGGATCCCCTCACTCAAACCACTGATGTCTTTTCAGATATCAAATCACTGGCTACTTGAATGGTGTGAAAATGACATCATGTCAACTGAGTCAGAATGAAGGAGATTGTATTTCCACATCTGTTTTGTTTAGAAGATCAACTATAGAACCGTTCAAGTGTCAGATATGTGGTCTCAAAAGCAGATAGATGCTGTAGTAGCAAGTAAGAAGACAGAATGTGCAGGGGTTGGAAATGGCAGCACAGTAGTTTGGGCAAAGGACCAGGTTCAGGGCTGAGCAGGCAGGTAGAATCCACAGAGAGATGGTTTTTTTTGTGGTCCAGGCCGACATCATAGTAGGTGAATTGTTTGTATGATTAATGTGGCAGAGAACAGAGCATGTGAGCGGGAACTTGGGAAACGCCCGACTCTGCTGCCAGGTGGGAGGAGAAACAGACAGAGGAACAGCGCAAGAGACAAAGCCAGAGAAGATGAATGGACCGACAAAACCCACAACACAACAGGTATACCACATACACACAAAATGAGAATGCAAAATCAAAACACTTTCACACATGTGCCGATGTTAAGTGCAGGGGGTTCTGACACCAAGCAGGGAGTATCACTTGAAGTCAGACACCACAGGACTTCCATTTCTCTCATTTTTCAGTCTCAATGTGTATGCTACAGTGACAATGAATATATTTTTTAATTGTTTGTTGCCAAATGATGTTTATCAGACATACTTTGCATAGTTTAGAAGAGTATGTCGTGAGAAAATTTACATACCTGCTTTATTTACAACTTGCTGCATACCTTACTTTGCTCACACAGCAGGACAAAAGTGACACCCTTCATTTAAAGCACTACATTCAGAGAACAAATTTGTAATCCACTAGATTATACCTCAAAGTCTTTCATAATGAACTTCATTTAGTTTGATAAAGAGCATGAGAAAACCGCAGGAAGTTAGGTGATTTACCCTTCAAAACAAAAGCATCAAATATGTCATTCGCAAGGGATGAGTAATGGGGGAAAAATAGAAAATAAGACTGTAGTGCATGCCTATAAACTGGACGTTTGATAAAACAAAAAGAACAATCTCAGCTAGCTACTGTGAAACTGCCACAGAATGGGAGCTCTGCAGAACCTGGACTAACAGTATGGGTCCTTCCAAATTCTAAGGAAGAAATTTTCTTTGTTACTGCCCACAGCCCAATAACACACTGTGTATTATACAGTGTGTTCACACTGTATAATTTCCTGGATTGTTTTGACACCAGCTAAGCTCCAATTTTACAGCATGTAGAAATAATTATGCTACTGCTTTGGGTTTGAATAGACATTTTAGAGGCAATAGACTTGCTGTGTGCTGTATGTTGTCATGTGTTCTTTTATTATATAGCTGTGCATGCATGACATCTTACAGACATCTGCATGGATTTAGCATTTCTGTAACAAGTGATTTACTTTGATTTCTTTAAGGATATTTTAGTTGTCTTGTAATTATTGTCTTATGTTTCATTTGAGCCCATTGATGTATCTTAAACTGATTTTGTCTGCCTTGTCTGCATTTTGAAGAAAAGTTTGCTTACGTGATTCAATTAGCGTGTTCTCCTCATGTTTGAGTCATATATTGCATGTCTGTGTTTACCCTGATAATTGTTTGCAACCTATGAAAACACCAGGATCATTACTGTGCGTATAGGCAATGAAAATTGATTCATTTTACATGGAACTGTCTTTTGTAATTAGCCTACTTTTCAATTGTACTTGAGATAGGTCTATAAGGCTAAGCGAATTTTATTTTGAAAATCCTGACCGGACGTCGCGTCTTTTAGGCTATTTAAACGAGCTTGAAAGCAGACTGTTCCCCCAGTCAGAGTGAAAGTTGTCTTGGCTTGAAAAAGCGTTGAGTCTGCATTCGCTAGTTTCCAGCGCCGCTGCTTCGCACGCTTTCTCCCGGAGAGATGAGGCGGAAAGAGAAGAGGCTGCTGCAGTTCGCCGGGCTGCTCATAGCGGCTCTTCTTTTCCTCCCCAACGTCGGGCTGTGGTCTTTGTACCGGGACCGGGTGTTCGACAACTCGCCCAACAATGTGGACGGACCAGGCGGCATTCTCCCGATACAGGTAATAGAAGCTCTGTTATAGCCTAACACTTCTCGTGAATTATTTCTCAAACTTGGGTCATGCAAACGAGTAGACAGAAAAAATACTGTATTTTTCTCAGTTGTCTGCTCGTTTTATCGGCTCTGATCAATTCAAGGAGCTCGCCTACAGTGCAGGCGACTTCAGAAGTGACAGAAATCAGTTCAGACCGGTAGAAATTTAGTTTATAATCTTCCCCTGCCAAACTCTAGATATAGGCTATTTCTGGGTAGTCACAACGGAGATTGTCCTGGTACTTCCAGTCTGCTCAGGTTCAGAACCATGGAGAGCGCCGGGACTTGAGGAGAACAGGCAAGAAAGGTTTCTTGTTTGTTTTTTAACTAGACAAAGCATGGGAGTGTCCAATCAGTAGAGAGATTTTAGGATGTTTTATATGGAGTAATTCTGAATGAGAGCAGTAATTGCGAGATTTCCAGCCGCCCCAGTGTTTTGCTCTCTGTTCTCCTAAAGTCCGGGCGCTCTCCATGGTTCTGAACCTGACCACGAGACCGTTACAGAGCCTTGGAATGGCAAGAGGTTGTGCGCGTTCATATCCTGTAAAGTAATCTGAGCTGTTAGTTTGGTTTGCTCGGAAATATCCGCTCTAAGCTGGTTTGCCGCTGATGGATGCACTGTATTTAGCATTTCTGCCTTAGTGATAAGTAGCTGTAGTCTTAGTGATCATGTTTTAATTGATGTTACAACCTTTCAGCATCTGATCTGTAGCTGTTGCCATGGGTAACAACTAAGGCTGCCACTGGTTCTTTGCATTATTGATTAATGGAAGAGTCATTTTGAATATGGAAGATCAGAAATTGTCAAAAACAGCAATCATAGTTCATAAAGCGATGTCTGAACTGCTTATTTTGTCTGATCAACTAATTATGACACAGTGAATCCTCATGAAGGGGAATACTGCAACCTGCACCGCTTTTCATTTTAAAATCTATAATATTTTTTGTGAAGATCTTCAGTTGATTATGAATCCCTCAAATGACAAGAATGCTAACAGCGTGTCTACATTAAATGACGGTGAAGTACTTTGCATCTTGTCACAGGGATTTACAGCCCACTGGATGTCTAGCGTCTCACTATAGTAGAAAAATGGCTGATAAAAGCTTCGGCAGTAATCATTAATTTTTAAAATACTCATCACATCTAGAGGATCAGTGACATGACATCAAGTCAGTATCTGTTTATACTGTATGTGTGTGAGAAGAAATGCTTAGCTACCCTTAGTTCCGAATTAAAATCACAATCAAAGCATGAAACAGCCACTTTTCCACTTTAGATGAAATGATAAAGAGCTGTCCCTGTTCAATTTGACTGAGGTGTTGAAAGCAGATTCACACCCAGATGTGTAGCTACCCCGGTTAAAGACAGGTCATTTAACGGTCAGTCTGTTTTTAAAGAAATGCTGATAACATCTTTTGAAGACAATTTTTAATACTACTGATTTGTTTTAGCCTTTCAGTTGATTCAGTTTTCCAGTATAAGATTTCTCAGTCATTCAAAATGACTTTTTGGCGCAGTGTTATATATTGTAAGCATGAAAATGTAGCCTATTAGTTGTAAACTCATTCTAAGGTGCTTTTGTGGTGTGAATGAAACTTTGATATCACCTGGAGAGAATATTTAGCACAGCATGCCTTTAATATCTCTCAAGATTACAACAAATCAAATTTTTTTAACGACATTTCTGACATTTCTTGATTGGATCAGTTTTTTTTTTAATGCTAAATAGTCTGAGAGATTCTGAAAGAGTGAGATTTATATTTATTCTGATTTAAAGTTGAAGTTTGACTTAGAGTGGATGGCGCGTGCAGGATCATTTAGGCAAGTTGTCAAACATGTTGTACGTTAGGGCAGGTCTTTGAAGTTGCAGTAATGGTCTGGCTGAAGTTGTTATAGAGCAACAAAGGCTGCAGATGGAGGAAGTCAAACAAAGCAGATAGAGAGGGAGTAGAGTAGGTCGGCCACAAATTGCAGTGTTGGCTGTTCGATCCTTCGCTCCTCTTGTCTACATGTCAAAGTTCTTTTGGGCCAAACACTGAACCAAAGGGTTGCATTTCCTCTTGACAACTTTGTAGAGCTGTCCAGTGTTGTTTGATTCAGAAATCCCATTAAATTAGACACGTTTACACAGCCACAGGAATTATGAAGGACGCAAAGGAGGACGTCTGTCAGTCAAAGTCTGTGTAGAGAGGAGGTTGGTGTAGATGGATGGATCAACTGCACATCTGATTTTAACACGGGAGGCGGCTGTTAATATCCTTTCCAATTACATTGTTTTCTAAAGTAGGACCATCATCGTTCCAGAACCTTCAGCACATTTTTATACCTGTAATCATGATGATGGATTTTTAATGGTTTGGAAAGCAAATACAAATGATGCTGTTCTGTCAATAGGGCCATCAGATCAGATCATTCTAGAGGGCATACAACTTTTGTTGTTTCATTTTGAGGACATGTTGCATTTCATATTTACATTTTATATTGTCCATCTCTCCAATCTATTAGCCTACTGCTTATCTTTAGAGAGTCGTGGTAGGCCGACGCCGATCCCAGCTGACATTTAGCAAGAGGCAGGGTACACCCTGGACAGGTCTGACAGAGCCAACACAGAGACAAACAACCATTCACATTCACAAGTACAGGCAATTTAGAGTCACCAAATACCCTAACCTGCATGTCTCTGGACCGTGGGAGGAAACTGGAGAAAACCCACGCAAGCACAGGGAGAACATGCAAACTCCACACAGAAGGGCCCCAGCTGGCCGGCTGGAAATAAACCACTTTACCCATTCACCTTTTCATCTCACTATTCTATACTTACTCATGCTTATAATCACTTCATGCGGGACAGAAGGTAGCAATGTAAAAGACTCACCTGTTTATGATTTGCATCATCGATTATAGTCGGTTGTGTAAAAGTTAAAAAGTACCGTTCATGGTCAATATAGTACAATATCATATATATTTATTTAGCCTTTAATTATGTTGAACAGGGGATCTGGCTGAGGTGAAGCATCTATGTTTGTCTTATCAAGTGTATTCATATTTTCTTTTAGCACTCCCTTTACTCCTTGTACGGCTCTCCGCAATCATTCCCCACCCGGTCCCGCCCGCCACTGTCCTAAAAACCTCCAGCGCTTGAGTAAAGGTGTGAACCTAAACACACACTCCAGTGCTTCGAGCTCCCAGTACGGGCAGAGTGAGATAATTTGACCAGTAGTTGCAGGCTAACTGAGCTAATTAGATAATGTCAGCTAGCTAGCAGCAGTTAGCTGACTTGCTACAGCTACAAGTAAAGCTATCTGTCCATCAGGGTAGCCAATAAATCACAGGGTTGAGGCAGAGCAGCCGGGAAACATCAGAGAGGAAATGTTTTCCATCAAATATGATTCAGTTTCAGCAAAATCAGACAATAAAGTTGTGCTTTCATACAGTAATCAGTGGTGTCGGACCCGGAAACACTTTTTTTCAGTAGTCGTGAAACTTAAAAAAGCTTGTCATTGGACACTACATGAATGCAGGCCCCCCAGTGCAGGATGATTCATCAACATTTTAAAGTAATTCTCCAGGAAATGACACGCTCTAAAATTTCTTCAAGAATACCGACAAAACAACATTTTTTTGTCATTGATGGGCCACATGACTTACAGGCCCAGTGCAAAAACATTTAGGCCTAAACATCGATTTTGATTTCATGGGAATGGGACATTTTAGTTTCTCTAAAAATACACTGAGTGACAACGCATCTTGTCTTTATTTGCATATTCGGTATCGAAGTAATCCTAAAGTAACTAAAAGTAATGAGGTTACATTACTTTTATTTTCTAGTACTTGGATTACTGATTACATTTTTAAGTAATAAGAAATTGTACCGGATTAGATTTTTAAAGTAACCTTCCCAACCCTGCAAGGAAACACACGGGCTAAGCTGCCAGTCTGTCATCAGCCAGCCTAAACATTTGTCTTATTTTATCTTCTAATATAACACAGAACCTCTTTTACACTGCTGGAAATTGGCTGCAAGTCTCCATCTTCTGTTCAGTTTTTTTTCTTCTGTCCTGTAAACCTTTAATAGCAAAAGACAAATACAACAGAGGACAAATGAGGAAAAAGGAAGGAACAATATATGTGTTTGTGTTCTGTGTTTGAGTGCTCCCTGTGGGCTGTTATGGCTCCACTGAAGATGATAAAAATCAATACTCTTATCCCATTTAGCCTTTTCCCACATAAGTCTTGTTACAGACATTTGTAGTGGATATTTTGTTTCCCTTGTTGGTTTCTGTCGGCTCCGCCTGTAGACGACACAGTGCTTAAACCATCAGAATAAGAACAGAGTGGATTAAATACAAACAGAATGAGCTGCAGTCTCATTCACACAAAATCTCTCCCACTGATGTATTAGATAAAATAGAAAACAAATTCACACATATTATTTTTAAAGATGCATTTACCCCTTTTCTTTGTTTACATTTATTTTGTTGCACTTTTTCTAGTTTTCTGCGATTTGCCCTG
Source organism: Lepomis gibbosus (assembly GCA_029875015.1). Classification (NCBI taxonomy): domain Eukaryota; kingdom Metazoa; phylum Chordata; class Actinopteri; order Centrarchiformes; family Centrarchidae; genus Lepomis; species Lepomis gibbosus. The sequence goes on along the minus strand of JAPMOB010211919.1, from coordinate 16,511 downwards.
GAGCATTTTAGCTCGAGGAATTTGCAGCTTGGGATTCTTCCTTGCTCCTTGAGGGAAAACTACAGCAGCAGTCAGCTTGCATTCACAGCAGGTATGATGGATTCCAAAAGCAAAACCCAGTCATGCCAGACAAGTGTCAAAGAAAATCCAAACATCCATTGAAATTTCTCAAACCACTCCTGCAGCTTATCCACTTCTCCACCCACCCACATGCTCAGTATGTTCAGAAACTCCTAGTTTCTCCAACATTATTAAATGTATCATCTCCTCATAACTATAAAGCTTGGCCGAAAGTAGGGGAGGTAATTGTTTGACTACAGCTGCTATCCTTTACAAAGGACCTTGCCTTCAGACTTTTCCAAGTCCCCTCTTAAGTCCACAGTGGGATAACGTTTCCTACTGACAAGATATATTTTCAGAGGAGTATTCCTTTTAAAGAACTATAGCAGCAGCAGTTGAGGTTGGAGAGAGCATGATTGCCTGCATTCAAGGTATTGTAAGCTCATCAATTATAGTGGACCTCAATTGATTTGTGGGTCAGGATGGAGGAGTGAGGATGGGAGGAAGAATAATTAGCTCTGGTTGTTGAGCATGTTTAACTTCTGGCCCCACCTGCCATTCACGGAAGCTGTGGACAGGGTCAACAGCAAAACTTATTTTAACCAAAGGGCTGCAACAGCTGCTAAATAAACCTTGAGGTGTGATTTGCTGTTTTCAAGGTCAAGAATGAACTTGGCTACACTCACTAGCTCAAATGAATGTAGGCAATTATGTGTGTTTTACTGCATCTGCAAAATCTGTTACACTTGCAAAACGATATACAACAATACAATGTCAAGTCAGTTTATCATAATATTGAATTATTGTCAAGATCCACTGTATATCTGATTTTAAAAACATAAGCTTCCTTTGTACAGTGAGAAGATTGGTAGCTGCTTCCTCAGTGTTTCAAGTATCTCTTTTCTTTGACTGTAGTAAAAAGTGTGAATGTTTCAGCATCATCAGTTTCTCCCATATAGAGTTAACAGTACTCATCTAAAAGCTTACCGAAGTTAGGAGATGGTTTGTGCAGCCTGTGCAGAGGGAGTCGACGGGGGCTGATAGTGGTGCCTGTCTGTCAGCTTCTCCTCTAGCTGGGTGGGAACAGGAAGCTGCTCTTTGAGCTGGCAGCACAATGGCTCAGCACTTAATGGCCACCGCACAGTATTTCTGTGCAGTTATTTCCCTGCCTTCCTCTCCCTCAGACATGATAATAAGGAGCTCATTTGAACAGCTTCGATGGGCTTGGATGGGGTCCAGTTGAAGCTGAGATTCTAGCAGTGCCAACACAGCTGTAAATTACCACTGAACCCCTCGCCCCCACCCCAGAAGGTCCATGGATGATGAATTTGGTTTGAGACACCTCTGCCTAAAATAATTTGCAGCACTTTGTCACCACTGTGTGTTATTGTCCTTGCGCTCACTTGCAGCCACGCAGAATCTCTCCAAATCTCAAATTGGCTGGACATGAGAGTGTCATATGATTCAATCAGATTAAACTCATTCATGAAATTGAAGGAGTTCATCTCTCACCTATGAATTTAAAAGAGAGTAAAGTTTGGAACGACTGCACCTTTAGAGATTTGCCGAAATAATTTGGAGAATCTTGGAAACTTCTGCAGCATTGAGTTTGATCATTGAGTTTTATGGCTAGTGCACGCTGAAAGAAGACAGCTTTTAAGCTTTGAAGCAGTCAAGTCAGCCTTACGGTATGTACTTAACAGGCTTTAAAAAAACAAAACAAACTGTCTGCTAGCAATATTGTGTGCATATGCTGGATATCAAAATGTTCAGTAACAGTAATATGAGTTTAAATTCAAATATCTGCATGTTTCCCAGCTGTATCCGCCAACGAATTTTATTAATAAGCTTTAAGCTGTTTAGGGGCTCTCTGCAGTCGGCTGTTAGCAGGTGATAGCAGGGCTGCTTTTATATGTGCGCATAAACATCTGACTGTATATCTGTTCTTTGGTGTGTACCTCATGGTGTGTGCTTTCTCAATAGATTTTGTTGTTGTTTGTTTGTTTGTTTGTTTGTTAAGTGTGTGCTTGTGTGTATGTACATACAGGTCTTTGCATACACATAGCCTGCAAGCTAAAGGATAAGCAGTGTACCGCAGAGAGAGAGAGAGAGAGAGAGAGAGAGAGAGAGAGAGTACAATCTATGGCCCTAAATATGTGGATGCCCTAAAATGACACCCGTATGTGATTGTTGAACATCTCATGTGAAAGTCATGGCCATCTATCTGCTGCTAAAACAGCCCTCACTCATCTTATTTTAGTCTGTCCACCAGATCCTGGCTGCATTTGTTCCTATTCAGCCACAAGAGCATCACTAACACTGACGTTGGGCCATGAGGCCTGGTTTGCAGTTGGTGTTCTAGATCATCCCAAACGTTGGATTCCTGTTGGATTATCCTGGTGTTGAAATGACACGTTGACCATACTTCACTCCCTGATGTGGTTATCATCCAACTATATATGTATACAATATTCACATTTTGCAACAATCAGTTTCTCTTCATTTGTCTTTGTAAAAATGAAACCACCTTAGAAAATGTGAGATTTTCTAGAAAATTAAACCTTTTGCTAGAAGTGCTGCAGGTCCACCATATTTTAAAAGACTTTGACAGCCTCATGCCTGCTTTTTATTGCTCTCCGTGCAGTTAGAGGCATGTTAATACACCTGTTTGCAGAATCTATCTCACCATGTTCTTGTGTGCTTGTCTTCATCCTTGATCTTTACTTTGATTTAACAGCTCAAATTAAGGGAGCCTTCATCTGGATTCATCTTCTCTGGCCTTTTCATGGAAGCAGCAGGCAGTTCTAACACTTTGTAAGAACAGTGTTCATATCACAATCCATCAGTATCAGAGCAGAAAGTCTGAGGCTGCAGGAGGCAGGGGATTCTATGAGTCCTGGCCTCTCTCTGGTCCTCTGCCTGCTCTCTCCCTCTCAGCATGACTCTGGATAATGACTGCTTTTGGGAGATAATGGACTCAGTGGCCTCACTGAGCTCCTCTTTGAGGGTTGGTTGGAGTGCCTTGCTGCTGGAGACTGTGCCTGGAGGTCCTCTGCTTCAAGCCCGTGTCTGGCCCAGTCAGGTTGAAGAACGGATGCCTAGAGGGATTTGCATCGGTATCACAACAAGGCTGCTCAGCCTTCATCTTTTTTTTGATTGTATCTACTGTGACTCAAGTGGGATGATAATATTGTTCTCTCTCTGCTGGATGTGTTAGCAGGTAATGGTTTGCTAAGATTTTAGCCACTTTAAAACATGAGAATGTGTCAGGCTTTTGGGACTGTCAGCTTTTTGTGGAGTTCCACTGACCTGTAGTGGCCAGAAAATCAATTAATGCAACTTTAAAGCATTTTCTACAGAGCAACAAAGCAGTTTTATCCAGCTTTGTGACTTGTGAAAGGAAAGTCCTGAAACATATTCATTTCTGTCTAGCTCGGCCTGAACTGTAGCCGGAGTAGGTCAGTTAGTGCACGCGGATGTTTCTTGTTCTTAGAAGAGGTAACAGGGGAGTTGTGAGCCTCCAGCACAGATTGACTTGTCTGTGAAGTGGCTGAAGGTGGAGGAGGAGGAGCAGAGGGCTGAGGTGGTACAGAAGGTGGGTAATTGTGTCTCTGGGGTTTGAGGTAGACCTGATCTGACAGAACAGGAAAGGGGAAAAAAAGAACTGAAAACCTTCCTCTTCTTACTCCGCAGGATGTGAAGACACAAAAAAGGGAAGTATTGACCCAAGGTGGTCTGATTCGTCCTCCTCAGAGAATGAATGGGCAGCTCTGTTCTTATCAGACTTTCTGCACTGCTGGTAAAACCAGCTCCTCCTCTACACCAACCAAAGGCAGTCCAATAGTAGTCCTCTATCTCTCCTTGTTCACTCCTTGTCTTTGTTCAGCACAACAGATCGGAAAGCAGGAACAACTTTCCGAGCTGATATTGATTATGAGCCATCAGCTGTTATCAAAAGGTATCATGAAGCTCAATGTTCAGTATATTACTTTATAACTTGTTGTGCAAAAGTGTCACCACTTCCCTCAACACAGAATCACATCAGTGCTTTTGGACAAGCAGCAACCTGGACTTCATAATGACAGGGGATGAGAAACAGGTAATAACAAAAACAACTGTATAATGTATTTGTGTTTGATATCCGTAAATTTCTTACCACTAACACGGCGACAAAAGCCAGGTTTGTCCTGAGTGGTGATCGTTTCAGCAAGTGCCCCAAAAGGAAATATGTTTACTTTCAAGTGACAAAGCCCTCTAGAGTGATGGGAACAAAGGAGAAAGCCAGGTGATGTTTGTTGGGAGGAGGTTAAGGTGAGTAGATGAGTCAACAAAATATCAGACTTTAACACCGGAGATGTTTGTTTTGTGTTTCCAACAGTCAAATTTTTTTTTTACCTACATGTTGATATGATAAATAACATACAGAGAGCAATAGAAAACAATCCCTACTCTAATGTTTGCACAAATGGTATTTAATAATTTTATAGTTTTTATGCAGCAAGTCCCTTGAGACTATTTTCTCTCATGCGAGACAATAAAGTAATCTTAATCTTAACCTTGCATGGCCTTTATTTAGAAAAGACCTACCAGGGTGCTTTCAAACAGAGATGACTCAAAGCATTTGTTAAAAAACCTGACATTCTAAGCTATGGGTGGAACTTTTTGTGCTGAAGTTTTCTGCTGTGCTTTAATAAAAAGTTTAAGAAGGCACAGGTGAGACCTCAGAGGCCACCAGTATTTTGTTCAGATTTTGCAGTCGCTTATTTCTCGGGGGAAATTTTTCTCCCTTGTGCCATAATACAACCACTGAAGAATAAAGCCACTGCTGCAAAATATGACGAGGTTGGGGATGAGGCCTTAGAGGTTAGCATGGCTTTTCCATTAACCAGGGTTTTCATTGTTTTTTAAAGTGATGAAGACCTTTTCGAGACCTGTTCGGGTGCGACATGTAGAACAATAGTAACAATAGTTTACTAGTGAAGAAAGGAAGCTGGTTAGCTTGGCATGCTAACATTTGCATTTTACATTAGAGCAGGCAAACCCTGTTTACTTTGCTATCATTAACAACTCGTTTCAGTTGAGTCTTCTGTTGCTAGTAGGAACCCCTCCTGACACAGATCCATAGCAGCGTAACGGACATTATTACATCCAGCCTTTTGTCAGCAAATATTTACAAACACATTTTGCCCACTCCCCAAAAGGTCCTTGTTGGAGCATTATCTGTTGGAACTTTTTTAGTGCATATGTTTTGAGATTATTGATTTGTGATTTAGTTGTTCAATTATAAGCTTACCGTCAACCACGCCAGCTGCTTTACTAGCTGCATGGAGCTAATGTGTTGCTAATACAGCATTTCAAGTGGCTGATGAATTACTATATAGTAATAACTGTCTCTGGCCGTGGTGCTGAAATAATCAAACTCAGTTTATGTTTTGGGAATATGTCACGTTCATTTTAACACACACACACACACAAATCCATAAAAATACTTTAAAGTGAAACCCATAATGTTGATCCCCACCCAGAGACAGACATGTATTTTGTAAGCAGCAAGCATTAGATGAATAGACCATTAAAAGGCTACATGAAAGTTAATTAGTGATCACTCATGCAGGTGAAATTGTCCACTTCCCTGTCTCTCATTCCCTCTCTGAATGTTTTGAAGTATGAATTTCCGTGGAGGCCTGTCACTTATCAGACACAGTCCTTTCTAATTAATGATTGAACAGTTGATGGAGATAAAACATGGGCTGCACAGCTCGTGGTGTAACTCTTGTCACACCCTATTAGCTGGTTTATGCTGCACCTTGAATATTGATGAACTAGAAAAGTGCCCAGAGCTGAAACTTGTTTGTGGCAGCGTTATGCCTCATCTCTGTGATGATGGCCATTAGGAAGGTAGCAGCAGAGCACACAGCGGGGAGGCAGAGGAAGCAACACAAAGAGTGGAAAAAGGATTGTGTTCACTGTCTTATTTTCCTTTTTTGTACAATGTGAATGACACTTACACCAGCTTTTATGAGGTGGGTACTGATGATGTGGTTGTTACCAAACAATACAGGCCCACAGCAGTGTAGATTCCCTTCTTTATTTGAAATCCTACCCCACCTGCTTTGAATCTTTTTCAAGTGTTGGAGTGGATGAGAAAGGGTCTGGCAACCCTAGAGGTAACAGCAGGTGAGGCACTGTGTGATAGAAGAGAAATGATTGTTAGGTTTGCTGAGAATGTGACTGGTGTCATGTTATATTTAATCCCCCATTTAGACTAAAATACTGACATTGGCATTTGATCTGATTTGGTCACATCACCGGACCTGGATTTGCGACCTTCCTTCCACACACAATGGAATCAGATGCTGCCCGGTTTTGGTAAAGAGGTGTTTTCATTAGTGAAGGGAATTTATTTTAGTGACACTCATTTTAAAACCAGAGGGGATCGATCAGTCCAAGCAGTGGCACCTACGCTGTACAATGCATTGCCTCCCTTTCTTCGTTGTGTGAATTCTTTCAATTCTTTTAAAAAGCAACTGAAGACTGTTTTTTTGTTCTATGTTCTCCATTTGTTTTTAAATATTTTTATGCATTGTATTTAACTTTGTGGTATTGTATTACATGTTATTGTAAAGCACTTTGTGATTCGTATCTGTGAAAAGTGCTATACTGCTGGAGGAAAATGGGATTTATGTGAATGCTGTGACCGAAAACTGTGACTGTGCAGTAAAACCAAAAGCACTGTAGAGCTGCAGAGTTATGGTTCTCTGGTGTTTGTGTTAGATATATCCGTTACAGTGAATATATTGCTGAATGTTTTTTAACACAAACGGCCTCTCGGTTCCCCGCACAGCCTTGCACTTTGTTTTAAACTCTTATCTGTCTTATTTCTTGCAGTTTGCAAAAATACATCCTTCAAGTAGAAAAATAAAAAGAAAGAACTGGTGAAGAGCAGTTGAAAACAAGAATGTCTATATACTTGTTGTATGGCGGCATAACATTTTTATCTCTTGGACTCACTGTGTGTGTTGAAATGAATCTTTGCGTCTTTTTTTTACTTGTGTGATTGTTGAACTTCAGTGCAAAAGGCATCTCTGGTAAGAACTGACACCAAAACGTCATTTTGTGGAATACAGCTGTAACTGCAACTGTGCTCTACTATAACTGTAATGTACAATTTCTTATATTGCACTTTTTTAAGGATTTCTTGGACTGAATGTTGTTGTTATTTGTTTAGTTTCCACTTTAACCTCGAGAGAAAAAGCCGTCTGTTTGTGGTGCACTGGTGTGATGCAGAATGGCAGTAAATTTAAACTGAATTCACTGAAACTGGAATGAATTGAATGAAAATGAATGTGCCTTTATAGAGAGGAGGAAATGGATGTTCCACTAGAATGCTGGGTTAATTTGGTGTCCAGTCTCATTTTGTGCATATTAGTGTTGAGTGATTACGGCTGCTTTTCTGGGAGTTAAATACCCTGGCTGTTCATTCTCTGCAAGCTCCTCTACGTCTGCTGACAGAAGGCTTCCTTTTAGTTGGAAACAAACAGATGGACTCTCACTTCATATCCGGTCCTGTGACACACTGAGAGGAAATATGAAGTAAAAAGAAAAGACAAGGATGCGGTTGTGAGAGAAGTATGCTTGCATTTTACTAACAGCTTTAACAGAAACAGAAAATGATAAAGCCTTAGGCTCCATTTTTCTGCTTGAAAGTTACTTTGGAGTTTTTTCTTGCAGACCCAAATCAATGCTGAATTAATCTCTGTGATGCCCTTCATCCTTCATTTCAGCTTGCAGGATTTTCAAAAGGTTGTGTTTTTGGGGAACCAATAGCAGACATCGAGACAGGAGTAAAAGGAAAATCACAGACTGTTTATTAATAAAATGGTGGTTTTCCAGCTGGCAGTGTTTGTGAGCAGACAGGCGGTGGAGAAGCAGGCAAAATGCTGAACAAGGCAGACAGGCAGAGTTTTCTCTCTCTGGGACTCAAAAGCTGAGGCACAAGCAAAAATAGAGGTCAGGTAAAAAATTAAAAAATACATACGGTGAGAATTCAGAATTTGGCTGTAGCTTGAGAACCACTAAAGTGAACAGACAGTCTGGCAACATAGACAGTATATTACTGGACAAAGCCACCCTGCAGATTTCAATGGAGAGGAGTGACGCCATTTTTGGAGCAACAAAATACTACTACAGGACTTCCTCTTGGCAGAGTGTACTGCGCACAATCTTGCAGCATAACCGTGGTTTAATGACATAAAGCAAAGGCAGAAACACCGTAGTTCTCGTAGCTGCATATTTGCGCCAACAAAACCTACAATTAAATCAATATGATCAATACGATTAAATCTCTGCGAGCTGTGACGGGATGTCACAGGGTTTTGATGTCATTTTTGGGCCTACATGGAACTGCCCATGCAGGCTTTGGTTGGCTTCTCTGTTATTGTGGCTTAACCTCTTGTCTAGCAATGAATGGGGTAAAAAGCTAGAGTTTAAACATTGCAGGGCTTTGATTGCTGGATGAATCTCAGGTGAGCCATAGGTGAGTTGACGATTGGTCAGCCATGAGGAGAGAGTCAAACAGGAGAAACACTAGAAAATAAGAGGGTGGCACAGCCGATTCTGACAAGGATGTGTGGTGGCTGCTCCGGTTCAGGGACCTTCTCATACAAATCAATCATAACTGACCACATCAGTAACACAATCAATCAGAATAATTAGCCACTAATTATTTTTACAAAGAGGTGGAAATTAACTATTGGGATGCTGATTTTCTGCCATTAGTGAAATTTAAATGACTGTGGTATTGAAGCTTTGTGTTTCAAATGTCTGCTCAAGTGCATTGATCCAGCCAGTCTGTCAGTCAAAGGTGCCCGTCTAACTTTCGCTGCCTCTCAAACTCAGCTGTTCATAAGCGCATTCATGTTCAAAGTTTCTTTACTTACACAGCATATATATTAATTTGGCAAAGGTACATAAATAGTAAGTTCTAAATCATAGCTAGCCCATTATGTTAGGTACTCCTACTATCTAGTGCAGTGCAATACAGCTCAGCCATAAATTCTACTTTTGCAATAATAATACTGTAAAGGATTGACTGACACTGTCAGAGTGGTACCAGTGTTTATTATTGTAATTGTAGTTTTTAGCCATATTAAATGGTGCTTGTATTGCGCCTTTTTAGTCTTTCTGACCACTCAAAGCGCTTTTACACTACATCACATTCAACCCATTCCTTTACAGTATGACATAGCCATCGGCGTGTGCCATCAGAAACAGAAACACCAACGGCTAAGGTGCCTCTGCCATTGGAAATAGAAACACACATTCATACACATGCAATTTGAGGTTGAGTATTTTGCCCAAGGCCACTTTGACATGCAGAGTGGAGGAGCCGGGGGTCGACCACTGCAGTGGTTGAAGTGGATGCAAATAGGAGCCAGTTCTCCTCTAACTTAAGATGAAACTAGTAAATACTATAACGACTTTGAGCATTAAATACTTACTTTCCTGCATTCTGGAGACATTTTTTTGCACCAATCTATGGTGGAAATGTCTTTATTTATATAAAGGGGAAAAAATTAAGGTGGCAGGTGACAATTCAAAATATAAAAATATAATGAATCTAATGCAGTAATCAGCTTTTGGACAATGCACATTAGTTTCTTCCATATTTCAATTGCATTGCATTATTTTCTTATTGTCCATTATTTCATTTGTTATTTAACATTTATTGTTGCTGTTGTTCACAACATTTTTAACAAAAGCTTCAAAAAGTGACGAAGACATTCTGATTCTGACCTGTCCCCAGCGTCCCCAGTGAAAATGACATCTATCTGTCAATATATTAAAATGTCCCGCCCCATCAAGGCTGTGATTGGTCGGTTCACAACAAGTGACATTGTGAGCTACATTCAGCACACGGCTGCTTGAAAGGCACCCGAGCTTCTCGTCCCTCGTCTCTCTCTACGGCGACAGAGTTTAGCAGGCAGAGAGAACGGGAGCAGGTGAGCGTCACGTAGCGCCCAGAGAACCTGATATGGAGAGGGCAGAGGAGAGGACCGGCAGCTCGGGAGAAGTCTTAGTACGCAGTCTCGTACTGGAGCGTACCGCCCCACTTAAAGCACTGGACCACTGATCTTGATAAGTGGACAACTATGCTACCCCCTAGGCCACAGCTGCCCCTGTTGACCTGGAGTGCATTATATTGAAATGTGTTTCCAGTTTTCTTATATAATTACTCCTCATGTTTGTAAAGCTGGTGGGCAAAACCTTAGAAACACCTAGCATAGTACGGGTAAAGATCCTGTAAGAAAATTATAGTGTCAGCTGTTAGACTTCTTTCAAACTCCAGCTTGTAACAAAGGCTTTCTATTACAGTTCACTTCTAGGTGTCTAAAATCAGAGGATTAAATGCATCTCCAATTCAAAGATGACGAAAAAAATATAGTGGGTAGTAGATAGATGAGGAGGAATTATAATGATTTTGGCAACCACTCACCTCTCCTGTAGCACCACCATCAGACTCAACCCCCCGTGGTATGTAATAAACATCAAAATCTATTGGGATTCAGTTTGTCATGACATTTAAGGAGCACATTTTGTTCCCCAAAGGGTGAGCTATTTCCATTTTTGTTATTAAATGAGCTTTTCACCAGAACTATCCTAAGGCCAAATTATCCACTTTGTCCTCAAGACACATAACTCTGGCTGAGAACATGTGTGCCCTGCAGAGGAAAAACTGTTTTGAATTATGATTCCAAGACCTCTTCTGTAGTGCTATCTATTACACTGGCTTTAGAGTAGCAAGATATGTTGTTCTGTCCAACACTTTAGAATTGTGCAGTGTAATAACCTTTGCAGCCTCTAAGGATCACTAAGAGTTAGACTTCAGCTCTGTCCCAAATCCATACTACATACTACATACTGAACATGTTTTGAGTATAGTATGTAATGTGTTCACACTGGGAAAGTGACACAGATATGGGTGCTCAAAACAGCAGTATGCATACTGAAAATTTGGTTTTTTGAACACTTTTCTTCCACAATGCAATGCAATCATAAAGTGGAGGAGGACATACTCACAGCTTCAAATCAGTGTAATGAAGTGCAGGTGTTCCAGAAAGATCTCAATAAATTAACAATAAAATATTATATATTTGAAAGTGATTTTGCTCTCAGTTGCAAGTGTAATTTTCTGTTAGAATAAAATAGTAAAGTGTGGTGAATTATTGTATAAAATTACAGATAATAGTATATTATTAAGATTAGTATACAGTACCGTATGGACATATGGATCTACCGCCTGGTTGGATTGGCTGTCTGAAATGTCAAGCAGACTGGAAACAAACAGAAAAGTAGAGAACAGCTGCTGTAGGCAGATACACACTCGCCATAGCGGATTGTTTGACTGTACTGTGGTATAAGCTAACAGCCTGTTTAATAGTATTCCATGCAGTCAGACGTGTCGTTTGTATTAACAACATTTCACTAATTGCATCGTCTCATAGAGCTAATTAATTTACCGTTGTGCTGTGATCCTATAATATCTTGAGTCACTGAAAGTAATTTCTAAAGCAGAGAGAATTTCATAAATGGCTGCTTTTGCATTTTAATGCTGAGCAGAGAGAATAATAGCTTATGGTGATGAGGGCGCCTCGGTGTATGTATGCGCGCGTGTGTGTGTGTAATGGAAATGAAATTGAATGTCATATTGTAGGTGTCATACAAATAAAACACAGATTTTTTCTTCCCATTGTGTAAACCCCCAGCTGTCATCACCACACTTTAGGAAGAAAAATAAACTCATGCAGATTTTGGCTGACAGCCAGGAAGATGATGAAATAGCTATAACGTCTATTTCTCTTTTACAAGTGTGAAAAAAGTCGCTGTATCTTTTATTCAAGCACTTTACTGCACTAATTAAAATCTTCAAAAGATTATATAGATTCTTCTGGAGCAATTTATATGGTACTTAAGTACCACCTAGTCTATCCCTATGTTTTATTTACTGTTTAATATCAATGACAATCAGTGTTTTTATCATTTTATCTTTTACCACCAACTGAACACCTCTGTTTTCAAGATAACTCATATCTCTGATATAAAAGCATCCCATTCTTTATTGCCGTTGACAGTCTAAGCAGCTGAACACAATTATTTGCATCTTTTAACGTGTGCTCTTGCAGGGTTTAAACCAGATGAGGAAGGTCGCTCAGGTGGGACTCGATGGTGTGCGGCGGACAGACTGGCACGACTACGAAGCAATGAGGAGAGATGCTGCTCGCTCAGGTACGTCCAAACTCTTTGCTGATGCTGCTGTTTTTGTTTGGGCACATTTGCTGGGAACATCCACTCTGTTCCAGCACAAGGCCACACGTAGCTATACACACTCACACAACCGCACACATATACACTCTGTAGCACTCTAGTTCAGCTTTGTCTTTTTTTGTCTTAATTCCTTCGAAGTGGATTTGTCTCTCTCAGAAGCAGTTTGAATCAATTCTACGAGTACAGTTCTGAGTTCATAATTAAACACAGTTAATCTTCTACAATAAGCATTGATTCAGCCCCAGGCCTTGAGTGGGAAACATACCTTTGCCTTTTTTAATCACAAATGTAACAGATTGAACTGGCTTTTATATGGTATTAGGTAGTACTTAAGTGGCAAATGAGCTGGATTCGTTTGAGTACGTAAGGACAAAACTACAGTTTGACGTTTGTTTAAGAGTCATGGGTATGGGCTGCTGGTTGAGTCCTTAGCAGAAAACATAAACAACTGTACAGCTTTTAACAACCATTTTTGATAAACAAAGTTCCAAGTAAGAGCCTGTGTATGTTAAAACATAAAGTGAAAAGTTACCCTGTGCAACATCCATCCAATAACTGAGCTTAAAATTCTGTTACATGCAGGCAGGCAGAAGCTAAAGATAACGCTGTTGAGAAAACTGATAATACAATTTGCAGCTTGAGTGAATTTATTTCAGTTCTGGGTCAGTCCGGCAACAATGGTGCCAAATACTGTAATAAGTAAGGATGTGTTTGGAATTTGCTTCTGATTCGCACCTCTGACTGACTTTTTCTCCATAGCAACAGTGACTGAAGCTCATGGGCATTTAGCATTTAGGGACATCAGCATGCCAAATTAAGGTAAAAAAAACAAACATGATTTCTCAGAAAATAAGTTGAAATAACGTTTGCCTTAACACAAACCAAAAGTATTGATAAAATAATCTCCTATATGTCTATATAAAGAAACAGGATTATTTTATTGATATAAAGGATATCAATAAAATAAATTTCAAATGTGAATTTAGTGTGGGGAAAAAATACTTCAGAACCAGGAAATAACACCTCGACATTGGACACAGTCTATCAAACTTGGCCTTTGACATGTCACTGCCTATTGAAAAAATAAAAAATCTGTAACTCAGTTAAAAAAATCTATTGAGAAATATTTCTTAGTTCAGATTTTCTAGCAGACTTATTGAGTTTATTATACAGGGAAAAATACAATATTAAGTAGAAGAGTTTATCTCTGAAATGACCCATTAAAGTGAGGAGTTATTTTCCACAGTTATTACCTTCAGGAAAATAGACAGGTCATTTCTGCCTAATGGAACAAGGCAGTTCACTTTAATTTGACGCTCTCCTCTGACTATAGCTCAGCCTCCATGCATGCGTCTTTGTGTGTTTGCATGGAGTGCTTTGATGAGTGGCTAATGAAACATGCAGCACAGTGTAATTTGATGCACTGCTGAAATGAGGTTTTCATAAATGTTTCTGTGTAGGAAAAGGGTTGTTAGAGAGTGATTATACATTCTTTTGTGTACGTGTCATACATCTAATCTAAGTGCTACAGCCTAAATGTCTAGTAATATACAATGTCTTGATTGTTAAGATTTGCTGATTTTCTTAGGCTTTATTGACATTTATCCGAATTTCTCTGTGTGTTGGACTATTGTTCAGAAGAAACAATTCAGTAAGTTACATAGTTTTGGGACAATTGACAATCGTCCCATTTTCTCATTGAGGTATGAGGACGTGTTGCTGACTTTAGTTATTCCAGTGAAATGAACACTTTGTGAATAAATAAAAATCCGATTCCTGCAAATCCACATTATCATAACACAGTCATGGATGTGCAGCACTGCCTGCAATTGCCTACTACAACCAGATATCCTCAGCAAGCATGGATTGATTTTTTTTTTACCGCTTGGATGCCACAAGTGGGGGAGTAAACACAACACTGACATCTCATTAAGTTATAGAATATAGATCATAGGCATGTTAGCAAACAGTGGCTTATTTAAACATCGAGCAAACACAGCAAAATTAGAGCACGTGTGTGTGTGTGTGTGTTTGTGTTGGATGCAGGTAACGGTGAACAGGGGAAGCCTTTCCCTCTGACAGAAAGTGACCAGGTCGACCAGGCCTACAGGGAGAATGGCTTCAACATTTACGTCAGCGACCGAATCTCCCTCAATCGCTCCCTCCCTGACATCCGCCATCCAAGGTGAGTCTTCATCTTTTCAGAACCAACGGCAGTTGGAGTTAACCTCTCGTAGGTCGTAGCTAAAGCAAGAAGCAAGCGAACATTAGATGGCCAACGCTGAGCTAAACATTTACTGTACAGTAAGGTCATCTGACGTTTCCTAAAAATAAACATTGTTCACGAGTCCCGCACCTCCAGTCCACGTAAAGTCTGAAGTCTTTTGAGGATGAGTGTCAAGTCCGAGTCTCAAACAAGTTCCCATCTCTGGACAAAGGCAAAAACCACCTCAAGCAAGGGTAAAAACTTTTTTGAGAAATTAAAGAGTTTTTTCAAATTTAGCCGTTTCAACATCAAAAAATGTTGGTGGAAAAACACATCTCTGTGACTTAACTGAGTAAAATGTTGAAATTTATTTAAGGGCCTGAAATCCAACTCTGTATTCATCTTCACGAGAACAGCTTGTCATGGAAAGAATGTTTGGTGCAAAATCCTTTTTTAAAGTTTTAGTTTCTCTCTAAGAAATCAGAAGCTATCCAGACTCCTGTGACCTGTCATCCCTTTCAGTCCAAGAGTGGCATTGTGAACGGCCTTTAATCACAGCTTTTCTTTTGCCTGGCAAGAACTTTCCTCTGACACTTGACCTTCACTGCTCTTTCATGTGGAAAGCAGCTGTGAATGTTTCCTCTCTGCCAGCTTCCCCCGGAGGACTGAATCTTTTTAGCAGTGTTCATAAAAGCAGGACTACATTGACCTTACACATTTCTTACCTATGCTAATAGGTACTCTAGAATAAACGCAACATCTCAAAGCATTAAACCATGGTTCTGATCCATCTGACCCATATTGGCATTTTCTGATCTGGTCCCCGTATTGGCTGGACAACATCTTTTGTCAGGGTCTTCCAAAGCGCATTTGACCAAGTAATGAATATGTAAGCGTTGAGTGTGAACACGACAACTGCTATCATCTAATCTATTATTATAACAGCCTTGCTTAAGTGTGGTTGTAATTGAATGATTAGAGTGTAAATGTGTTGAATGAATAAACAACGTTGAGGGCTAGGGTAGCCCCATATGGCTGCCAGACACTTCATTCTCCTGTGACCAATCAGATGAACACACCTGCTCTCCCCACCAACCAGTGACTTCCCCCCACTGACTGCCTTCACCCTGTCTGCCCCGTAGGCAGTGTCTGGTTCTTGGTGATTGTCATGTTGTCTGTGGCTAAAAGGCAGCCAGTCCCAGACCTGTGACCGACACATTCGATTTCTACACGCAGGCTAAATTTAATTGAAGCACACACACACACCTCTATCACACACAAACATACACTCACACCTCCACCCCTTGTGGAATTAAACAGGGTCTGTTAAGAGTCACCAGGCAGCCGGCTGTCGATCACTCTGCCTGCCTGTCTCCCAGTGTTCATATTTGAATGAATAACACGCAGGCTGATGTTCAACACAGACATCGATCGACTGACACAGTTTGCTACTCTCTCTCTCTCTCTCTCTCTCTCTCTCTTTCTCTCTCTCTCTCCATTAGCGGTGAAACATAACTCTCTTCCCATGATAAGCCCCTCTGCAAGGTTCCATCCACTTGCTGTGATGATAATGTACAAGGTGATCGCTGTAAAACGTCATTGGAGCACATGTTGGCCGCTGATAACAGCTGTATGTGCTACTAAACTGAGCAGCGGGGAGGATGAAATATTAAAAGTTGTTTTTGTTCGAATCCTCCCAAGAAAAATGTCAGGTCATGTAATTTGTCACCATAACATCTCATACCGCTGTCATGAATGAATATTACTAAGATCAAACAGAAAAAATTATTCATGCTTTTATAACTTCATGTCAGGACTATTGTAATGCCTTATTTACCTGCCTTAAAGGAACACTCCGACTTTTTGGAACTTTAGCCTATTCACCTTATCCCCCAGAGTTAGATAAGTCCATACATACCTT
>JAPMOB010211918.1:0-10182 GCA_029875015.1 Lepomis gibbosus | reverse complement strand
GTAGCTTCCACACACGCTACATTTTTCCAAGTGTTTCTGAAGGATCAGTTAAGTGACGCCACCGCCGCACATGGACCTGTGTGTGCAGCCAGCGGAAGTGCTTCCGTGTGATAGTGACATCACGTACTGATGTCTGCGACTTTGCTGCAGTGGATTAAAGAGTTTACTTTCTATTGTGATAGTTGTTGCCTGGCCACCTCTTCCTCTAGTGAGGAGGAAACTTTGATATCAGAAACTTGTTTCCATGAGATGAGAGATTTCTCTCTCTTTCTCTCAGGCCTGTTGCCATAAATGTTTAGGTTGCAATGTTGCCAGAACACAAATTCACATATAAACAATAAAAATGTATAATTAATAAACAATGAAATGACATTATAAAAACTAAAGAAAGAGAAATAAAAACAACAAAAATACAACAAAAAAATAATATAGGCCAATGTTACATTGAAAATATGTCTTGGTTTTGACAAGCAGTAGCATATCGATGCATCGGCATCGATATCGAAAATCTTTGAATGATACCCAGCCCTAATCCTGAGAGACATCATAAAATAGGTGCATTTCCAATGCACATCACTTTGGCTTTATCATCATAGGGCTTTTCATATTGACATTTGAGTTGCTGAGACTCTTTTTAATAGGGCTAAAACTAATAAGTATTTTGATAATCAATAAATCTATTGATTATTGGAATGAATAATATTATGAATCACGAAATGACACAATGCATCTCGTTTTGGTATCAGCTTTTAAATTAGGCTTGAGGTTGTTTTAGGTATGTGCTTATTAACAATCTTGACCAAAAAATAAATACTGCTTTCAAAAACACATCTTTTGATTAACTTTTCTGTTGCTGCAATAAAAAGTCCTGTGAAATCAAGTCCTGTCATGTCCAACAGGTAAATACAGTAAGAAGTAACTATGTGTGTGACAGTGGGCACCGCACTCATCTGAGCAGCTGATCTGCTGTTAAGGCATTTATCTGTTGAAAGAGTAGCTTACTGACGGTACTGCAACACACTGGGACAAACTGACACAATATTTTTATAAAAAGAAAGGAATAACTTAATGTATTACACTTGCTAAATTTACATGAGGGGACAGATAATAACGATTTTGTAGTTGACAACATTTCACAAAGTTTATAAAGTTTCCCCTAACTCAACAACTCACAAAACTGATTTTTTAAGGGGGTCTTGGGCATATTAGCTGTCCCCTTACGCAAATACAGGAGAACTGCTTGCTATTTAGAAAGTAAGAAATCGTCTGGTGTTGTCTAATCTTGCACACTTGGTAGCAACATGTTCTCCAGCTGTAAATGTTGCCATGAGTGTTGGCATCGTTTATGATTGTAAAGGTACATACAGGGCGCATCTGGAATGCAAACAGGTTGTGTATAATAATTGTTTGCTACCCTCCACACATTAACAATTCATTGATCAATGTATAGAAAATGTTACAGCTCATAGCGTGAAGTAACATGGCTTTTAACAGTTAACGAGTCAAGTCGTCATCATCCAGAGAGCAGACGTTACGTGCCTCCTCTTCAGGTGCTCCGGCATAACTGACATGCTCCCATGCCAGGAAAGCTCAGCTTTGCAGATGCTGCAGTTCACAACCTTTTTGGCTGAGTGAAGAGTCAAATGCTTCCACACTCTGGAGGTTTTAGGCTGTAACAGTATTAATACCACTGCTTATGTTGTGTTGTTTTATAAACTTTACTGTTTACATCACTTCACTCCATTAAACTGACGGTGTTGCTACAGCACAATGATGTCATGAACTAATCAATTATTACATTTGTTGGCAACTAATTTAATAATCAATTTTTGTCGACTACATTATATATTTATTATTTGTTGCACTCCTACTTTTTAAGTTAAGTTGACAATGAAACACTGAGATCTTAAAATTACCATAACGAGATGAGTAAAGAGGATTAAAAAATAAAAAGACATGGCAGTTAATATTCATGGATGATATTAGTATTTGAATGGAAATACGTATCACAGTAGAATACCTGTGATATATACACAATGGACAAGATTAAACCATCCCAAAGAGTTTGTGGGTCCAGCGGTGACTGGGGATGCATGGTGTTTGTCCCCAAGGGGGCACCATACTTATAGTTTTCATTTACCTGTTACAGTCAGATGAACATCAAAACACAATTCAAGTTAAATGTTTGGAAGACTTTTTTTTTCTCTCCTGAACATTTAAGTTCAAGTTATGCAAGTCAAGTTTAGTGTCTTTGGTTGTTTTTTCCCTTCTACACTTTGTAGCAAGTTAAAATTGGTGAAAGTCTATTGTAGTTGAGCTTTTACTGAGTTTCAGGCATGCAGTAAATACATTAAAAGGTTCCGCTCAGTTGCTCAAGGCAAGTTGCTCACTCATCGCTGTGTGTGAGCTGCTGTTATGACGCTTTTACTGTAAGCACAGTTGCTCTCCCTGCCACCCATTTTCTTTCTGTCTCTCAGTCTGTTTTGTCACTTTCTGTCTGGCTCTCCTCTCGCTTTCTCTCTCTCTCTTGCTTTCTGTCTCTCTAACATACACGTCAACAGCTGCACATATACTTCAACAGCCTACTAGCCTACTAGCAGCAAAAAGTACTTAGTGGTCTAAAAGAGGGGGCAGTGTGCTTTGTCATAATCCCTGTTTGGGCTGGAACAGGCTCCTAAATAAACTGCTGCAAGGGGACACCACTGTTTACCAGCAGTGAGAGGATTGTATTCAAAGTGTTGCAGTGTTGTCTCTGTAGTCATTCAGCTGTGATGAGCCGAAAGAGAAAGAACACTGGCATATGCTTACAGCAGTAACGAAAGTAAGGTGGAAATGCACAAAAGTTTTCAAAAAAGCGAGAACAAGATTTTAGTCAGTGTTTGGAACTTGTTTATTTAAGATAATAAGCTCTCCTCAGTACTGTAAACTGTTTTAGTGCAACAACTTGTGATTGTCCAAACTAAGGCCTGTCATGAAAACAAACTAATTACTTCCAAACCGCAATGCCACGAGATGCCAGTAGAGAGGAAAGCTGTATGCTAACTAGGTTAAAGTTATGATATAGTGAAATTTATTAGTTACATTCAGTCACTCTGCTTTATCTAGACTATTCTCACAGAATGTGTTTGGAAAGGTCTACATGAAAGTTTGATTTTATGTCTTAAAAGAGTACTGAACCAATTTAACAATGTCACTCAGTATGAATCAATCTTCAATATTCTCACTAAAACTCATGGCAAGAAAGCAAATAAGCTTGGTTCCCAAAATGTCAAGGTATTCCGTTAAAGGCCCCACTGGTGTAAAACATAAAACATATATTCTGTTCAATCATCAATGTCCATAGTCAACATTCCAAGTACACAGCACTAAACCCAAACTGCAGAAATCGAAAGAAACTGATATACCGTAAAACTTATAGGCAGGTACCAATTAGCCGCCTACCCCATTTACTGGCCTGGTGTGGGAACACATTTTGACAAATAAATGTGTTCCTACAATAAAAGTCTCCATTAGACGCCTGGTCTGGTTACAGATCTTTGGATGTATTAAACTTGTCAAACACCACCGGATCGGAGCGTTTTAGCTGCTTCTGAGCTGCTTAGATCGTGCATTCAAATATTAAATGGATGATCAATATGTCAATGTGGACCACAATTAAGTCGTTCAGTTCATTTAACGGAAACAGCCCCAAAGTCTAATTCATATAGAATGACCGGTGTAACCGGCATGGTGCAAGAGATGAAAAAGAAAAGTGCCTGTTTCCTTTGAAGTACTCTTTAAGTTTGACTGTGTCCGTCCCTTGATTATTTTTATTCCTTTACTCTGTAAGGGTCCACTGATCAAAAGAATCAAAACAACATTTCATAAAAAATAATCCAAGTTGGGAATGCTGTCATGTGAAGTCCATTGCTCTCTTTCTGCTAACTTCTGCCACACTTCTCTCATCCTGCACCGTGTTATTGAGTATGTTTGTTTTTGTTATGTTGCTGCCTACAAAATAAAAGTTCACAAACGATCTGTTGGAGCCAGATCAAATGAATGATGTGCATTTGATATTATTTGATCATTTTTACACATTTACACATTACCCCCTTTTACAATATTAATACTGTTTGAAATAATAGTAATAGTAGCCTATTTAAGTTTTGTGCGAAAGGAATTCAAGGCCTGTCCCAAATATAGGCAGAGTCAATTCAGTGATTTTAGCAAATAAAAGCCCAGGCTATTAATCAAAGTTTTATGGTATTCTAGATTTGACACAATGCATGAGGAATTGACACCCTCAGCGTTTACAGCAGCTGAAATACTAGTTAAATATAACTTTCATTCAAACCTTTATTTAACCAGGATAAAAAAACTCCTTGAGATTAAAAATCTCTTTTACAAGAGTGTCCTGGATATAACTAAAAATATCCTTTCAGTAAACTGGGTTTGATTTCTATGCAGGTAGGTTAACGCAGAAAAACATTGGCTACCGTTTAAGAATAGTTATGCATCTCCTGAATCTTCTTCTGTACATTAAGAGTAGGCCCCTTCAGAGAAAATAAAGAATAGTTGTGAAAATGCATAACTGACATAACAAGCCCTACAAGTTTTGGCCACATGCTCCTCCCCATCTTCTCAGCGTGCATACACATTGTACACACACCAAGACTGAGAATAACACACGGGAACACTCATCGACCTTGAGGGTGTTAGCGGCGTTGACGTTTGTTTGGACGGTGCTTCAATTCCTCAGACTGCTGCGAGGTCACATGGCTTGACATCAAAGAAAAGAATTTCTTCCTGGGCGACTCTGAGAGCTCTGGTGTTTATCTAAAAGTCTGACTGTCTCTCTGTGCGTTTGTCTGTCTGTGGCTGCCATCATGCCTGCCTACCTCATTAACCCACGTCTGTTTTATTTGCCTTATTGTACGATACCTGCATGACTGTCATTTTTGTGACTGTAACTTTTTCTTTCTCTCTTGGTCTCTGTCAGTCTTTGGTTTTCCATCATATATTAGGTAAAATGTCTTTATGTTGTTTCACTTTGGCAATGAAAAAAACTGTGTGCTTTAACTGTAGAGAAAGATGAACTGTGGGGTCCAATGGAAAAGTATTTATTTGTTGCCATGCTTTTTATGTTGTAAGCCCCACTGCCTGTTAATGTGGAGTAACAGGATTTGGCTGAATCCTTGGTGCTATTCACTTGAGTGCCATTTAGCGAAAATTGGTGATGGCTCTATTTCTCTCCATTTTAAACAAATACAGTTTTGTTTAGCAATACTTCTTTAAACCAGAGCCAACTGAAATATTGTTGAGAAATGCATAGTTGGTCTGTGTGGTTTAGAGTGTTCTCCACTGATCTCTTATAACTCATTGTGTTTATCTTCACACTACAAGTCTGGTCAGGATGAAGCTCTTTGATTCCTGGCTACGGGTCAACTTGTTTAAAAAAAATAAATAAATAAAATAAACACTGACAAAGGGGGAAATGAGAAGCGGAAGAACTGGACAGCATACACTAAAAAGCATTTGATGATAACAAGGGTACAACATGACTCCTAATAAATTAAGCGTTTTGTGAGGAAAAAATACTGTTCCCGCCAAAGAAATCCACGTAAACTTCATTATGTGAGATCTACATTTAATAGTCTGATTGTCTCGTCACAGGGTTGGATGTACCAAGCTGTGTCCTCACTGCAGAGTAATTCATGTGCATATTTAGCTGTGAGGTTTTTCCCCGGGGAGGTGTTTTGTTTTGATGTCCTCCACTGCAGCCAGATGAATGACCACATGGAGAGCCCCGGGGGGGGGGCAGCTTTGGACATGTTAAAGGACACCTGTGGGGCTTTGGGGGGCCTCCGCATGATGGACAGTGTTCCGCTTCAGGTGGCAGTAATTTGTCTAAGCCATGGGGAGGGGCAGTGGGGTGTGTGTGTGTGTGTGTGTGTGTGAGAGTGAACGAGTGTAAGCATGCAACTTTGAAGTTCAGAGGTTTGTAACATCAGTGTGTTGCTAGTGTTAGCTTTTGTTTCCTCGTCAATAACTAAAAACAACTGCTCCCCTTCAGTGTCCATAAGTATCTGTGTATGTTTGTATGCACACATGCATGTCCTGTAAACACACACACAAACTATGTGTGTGCGTGCAGGTCCACACATAACATCACACAGATCGTGACAGAGTTTCAACCACAACTAATGATTATGTAAATATGATAACCATCTGAAGACATGATTGAGTGTGTGTCTGTGGGTGTCCTGCCTAATATACCTTTATCTCTTATCATATGGAGATCAGCTGTTAGACAAATGTGGCATTGTTAAAGGCCGAGGTAATAAGCCAAATGTGTGCAAGCATGCATGTGTGTTTGTGTAAGTGAAGCTGTGCTTTACTAGTTCAGGGCCTCATCTGTTCTCTGCACCTGATACTTAGCTGGGCCAATGTACTTGGAGAGCTTGTTATTAAATGTCACAGGCCGATCTTCTAGAATAACCAATAATGTTCCAGCTACTTATGCCACTGTGTGTGCGCACACACACACAGCCTGTTAGTCTGTGCATGTTGATAAATAAAAGGTTGAAGAAGACAGTGGGAAATGAAAATTATAAAACAAAAGAAAAGATTCTAAAATTCTTATATGCCGTCACTCTCTGGGTGAGAAAAAAAAACACATTTTTTACTATTCACACACTGATCCCCATCAAAAATGGGCAACTTGACACAAAGTCTATTACGCTTTCTGTTGTTGCTTCAATTAAAAAAATTACACTGACAAACCACTGGCATGCCACTACTGTCTAGCAGTTATAGGAAGAGCAGCCTTGGTCATTAAGGTTAACAAAAGAATATGGAAATTTCTTTGGCACTTATCAGCAGGTCATTTTTAAATATTTAAAGGGGTGAATGGTAAAAAGCAGTGGTAGCTACAGTGAGCTGGTTACAATAACACTGTGCAGAATGGGTCCACAGGCATTATCTGAATTAACTTACTCTATAAACCTGCTCTCAACATTTTTATATGTGTTGGAACTACAGATTGGGATAATGCTGGTCAGCCTTGAAATGCTTTGAAATACTGTAAATTAGCAGTGCGGTGCCAACTTGCAGGTGTGTCTGAAAGACATACTTCATTAGTAACTATCAGTACGAATGCATTTATTTATCATAAGTACACAGGATTTAGTTACATTGAATGACTTGCTCTGTTGTTGATACCTTAATAAATTTAACTGCTTGTTCCCCCACCTACCTTTGACCTTGATTGCCTCCAGCTGCCTTTCAAGAGTTTTTACGAAGAGCAATTAAAAAGCTGTCCAAGGGAGTTTCAGTGGAGGCTCAGTGAATAGAAGTAAAACATTTTTTACATTAGTTATTACATTAGTTATCAGATCACATGGAAAATCCTAAATGTGTGTGATCTGGCTATAGAGAAAGTTCAGAGATACGGTAGCGTGGGGGAATTTTACTGTTTTTCCCACGTTCTACAAAGTCAGACTAATAAATGTGTTAGGACAGATATAGCTACTGGCTCTAGTATCTAGCAAGGAGGCTAAAATCCATGGGCACTAGCGTCTCTTAAGGCATCGAGGGTTGAGGGTTAAACTCCAGAAAGCTGCTTCAGAGCCCAAATTGTGTAGACTTAGGTATGTGTCATACTTTGTAGCATCATCAGCCTGGATATGTCACATACATGATTTTATTACAATAGTGAGTGAATCCGCAGTCCGTCAACCGTTCTGTACCAGGAATATATAAAATACCAAAATAACACTCTTAAAATGAGATCATGGAATGCAGACATCAACAATCAACACATACAAAGAGAGGTAGGCATGCAGAGTCAATAAAAGCATTTGATTTGATATAAGGAATGTCTTGAGTGACGTACTGCGTCAGAATTCTCTGACGCAGTGCGACACTCAAACATGCATACATTCATGTACACACACACACAGAAAATCAAATTACATTCTGTTTCAATATTATATATAGGCATGCATGTGCTCCCAGTCAGAGGGAATTGGATTTGGGTTGTGTGTGTGTGTTGCTTTACTTTTATTAGTGCACAGAAAGTGAGTGACAACAAGTGATGGCTCCTCAATGCCAGTAGAATTCCTGAAATTTTGTATTTAAGGCATTTTTGCAGCTTTCAGTAAGTCAGGCTGAAAATCTTAATGTGATTTCCAGTACAATATTGTCCTCTTTTTAAAGTATGCTTGCTAATCAGGAGCTTGCAAAGCTCATTGTTATTCCTAAGCACATGACTTTAAAAGCTGTCTGCCATTTGTTAAACAAACGTGCAATTGATGTTCACATGTCATTTGTTTCTTATTAGGATTCCTTGTTTGATGTATCTTTTACCCTTTTTAGCATTGCCAGTCAATTCTGAGTTAGCTCAACACATTATGAACTAATATTAGTGTTAGTAATATTTATATACCTATTGCCAAAGACCGTTGTCTTTTTTTTCAGTCCTGTTTGTTGCAGTGGATCCGATGAAGAATTGATATTCAAGTTATATTTCATTATTATTAATGAGTTGGCATGATGTAAATAAAACAGCTTGTTTATCATCTTAATATTTGCTCATCTGATATTATAACATAAAGTAAAGTATAGTAGTAAAGTACTGAATCTGTCTCTCTAGTATACACACACATTTGCACAAGCAGTGCCGACATATACTTACACTGCCGACCGCACAGCCAGAAGAAGTAAGAACATCATTTTGCGGCTTACAAACGAAACAAATGCACACATACACACGCATAAAGGCATGTTTCTGCGTGTCAGAGTAGTTAGCTTGGAGGGCAAAGGTCATCCTGACAAGTCAGAGTGTCAGTCTTATGTTTCAACTATAGAAGAGGTCCTCTGTTACACAGTGAATAGACACTGGGTAGTCTCTTTAGAGAGAGAGAGAGAGAGAGAGATATGGTGGGAGTCAGAAAAGACGGAAAAAGAGAACAAGAGCAGAAAAGGGGGGGTGAGGAGAAAGGAAATAAGCATTCATGTTTTCAGATAGCAGGATGATAGAGATCTTAATGACGTGTTAGGTTAACAGAGGGAGTATTTGTGTGTGTGTGTGTGTGTGTGTGTGTGTGTGTGTGTGTGTGTGTGTGTATGTGTGTGCCCGTTCTACTATTTTGTCCACATGCATTTAGATACTCATATGTTTGCAGTGTTTGAGTGTGAATACTTGTGCTAGAGCGGTGTGAGTGAATGCATGAATGAAAGCATGTTTTGTGTGTTAGGTATGTCTGTTTCTCTCAGTACATAAAGGGTCCATGGTGGTCATATGAGAACCTGCGCTGAACTCAAGGATCCCCAAATAGTGGATGCTCTATATTTGGGAGGTGGACCGAGGCTACTGACCCTAACAGTGACCCCACACCTGCCCTGTGTGTGTGTGTGTGTGTGTGTGTGTGTGTGTGTGTTTGTGTGTGTGTGACATAGTAGAAGTTGGATAAAGTGGGGACACGGAAATGAGTGTGTCTGTGTGTCTGCTCTGCTTTTCTTTTTTGTCTTATAATGCATCATGTGTTTGTGCCAGTTATGGTTAGAGTCAACAAAAACTGTACTCAAGTAAAAGTATTGATTTTTATGACTTTTTGGACTCAAGTAGAAGTAAAAGTTCTCAAATAACTACTTGAATAAGGGTAAAAAGCATTTCATAAGAAACTACTTTAGTAGTATCAATGATTTACATTCAAACTGCCCCGCAACAGATCATTTTCTCAGTAATGTTGCATTTAGGTTTAACAAGGCATGTGAAGTGGGTTGGTACTCACCGGTACACATACATTCGCAGTACTGGCACTTCCACATTTTACTGTTTGGCATAACGTGACTTTAACGTGACTTTTATTTGCACACCGGCACTTCCCACAAGCTAACAGGACTCTTTTCTGCCCTCTCTGTATCAGGTTCTCTGGGCGAATCATGTGGTCCTATGGCCACTCACCTGTTTGCGTTCTTACCTGCCTTCTTTTCGCCATTTTAGGCGAAAAGAAGGCAGTCACTTAGATGGGGGTCAGGGAGGGGATAACATGATTTATTAACTTTTTTTTAGTGGTGGGCCGTTATCGGCGTTAACGGCTGCGTTAACGTGAGACTCTTATAGGGCGACAAAAAAAATATCGCCGTTAATCTATTCTCAAAGTTGGGTTGGGAGCTGGGTCTATACTACGCAAGCTATGA
>JAPMOB010211915.1:0-11530 GCA_029875015.1 Lepomis gibbosus | reverse complement strand
GTTCTCCTCGCGAGTAAAAAGCCATTAACTCTCTTGTCTTTCTTCCTTGTTTGATATTTTAGGTGTCTAAACCTGACAGTATGTCTTAGCACAGCAAGCGGCTGCTGCATCGCTCCATATTAGCAGTTTTAGCTTGAACTTAAAGTTAGATATAATTATTTTCATAATTTTATTGGCTAATCATAAATTGATTGGATAATCAACTTACTATGAGGCTTCATAGGTGAGTCGCATTCATTTCGATTGTACTTGCTGGTCTGACAGAAGATTGATTGTAAACGCTGTGGGGATTGTATCTTGAAATGGTCTGCGTTGGTCAAATCACTGGGATTTTAGCTTTCAAACGTCGTATCATGTGAGGATGAACTTAACATAGCAGTTGTGTGCACATCCTGAAAACTGCCGCGAGGGCTTGACAGCCCGCGGGATTAACTAGCATAACTAGCATCAGTGTATTTCCAATATCAATTCAATTCAATTCAATTCAATTTTATTTATATAGCGCCAAATCACAACAACAGTTATCTCACAGCGCTTTTCATAAAGAGCAGGTCTAGACCATACTCTGAAGTTATTTACAGAAGCCCAACAATAGTTTATAAGCAATTACTTTCTTGCCCTCACTCCAGTATGTTATCCTTTTAAACATTCTTCTTTTTTTCCAAAAGCAGAGTTAGTTACTACATTTCTTTCATATCATCACGTTACCCAACCTGGTAGTTACCAAGATCACAATTATGAGCTAAAAAAAGACTTGTGTATGTGCATGACTAAGTATGTGTAATATTAACATGTTCGTAACAACATACCTTGCCAAAAAATCGAAACAATAGAATTCTAACATATAATAATGGTGGTGTTACAATACAGAGTATTTGACTTTACACATGCGAATCACATTCAGACAACATGAAGAACAACTTCTCACGACGTTTGAGGTATGTTATTTGACAACACACCTAATCTCCATCCCTGCAGTGATGAAAGGCTGCAAATAACACCTCAGTGTTTTTCTCTCACTCTGAGTGGTTGTAAATGAGGAGAGATGTGCTTTCTAAGAGCTGGTGATTCACAGTGGCAAAATGGAAAGCATGGCTAGTGTGTTGCGTTGTGTTGTGTAGCACAGAAACACAACACTCAACATAATTCAATGCATATATGGGGAGATAACAGATCCACAGGTTAGAGAGTCTGATGTAGACAGGAGCAGTGCCTTTGTTAATCTTCTTTTTATTTGCAGTGTGCAAATAATTGCAAGAAAGACTGAAGCTACGTCAGCTCCTGTTTCATAACAGAGTGGATTGTTTTTCTCTTCTGTAAGTTCACATCAGTTTACAGGAGAATCCTGGATAATTAAACCATATTACATAAATGTTCACACATCCCGCATCATGTCACTGCATCGTCAGTATACATGAATACATGCTCTTGCTGTGTTTGTGCCTCGTGTTCTACTGGCCCACCCATGAGGATGTGGTGACACATTAGATGTCAGTAGGGTGGCCATATTTTGTTTTTGTTTTTTAAAAAAAGGGCAGTGGAGGCAGACAGACACCCGCAGTGGGTGGAAAGTTGGAACTAGGGGGGATTCAAGTAATTGTTTTTTTAAAAGAGGGGGAAGTGGTAGTATGAGAGGTAGTATAATATTCAGTGTTGGGAAAGCTACTTGGAAAATGTAGTGAGCTAAGCCACCAGATCATTTTATTATGATTATGGAATGGAATATTTATAAATCTAACAATCTAAGAAGGGGAAAATACTTTTTCTATTTCAGAAAAATATGCCTGGTGCACATGAGAGGATTTTCAAATCTTAACTTATTTTAAAAAGGTACCACAGACATAGAGACAGAATTAACTATTTATATTTTAATATTAAGAACGTAGAAACCATACGATTCAGTGAAAACACAGGACCACACGCAGAACTGTTTCACATTGGAGGTACCAGGGACATGGGATCTCACAGAAATTGGGGAGTCTCCGATCCAGTCGGCAAACTTAAGATCATGTAAACTCCTCACACTATAGGACAATTTTGGCTCGTCATCCCGCCTCAAATCAGAAAAGCTCCCACGACTGTCAGGAAAGACGAATCAGACTCCAAATCATGCCTTTTATCCTCCAGTGCGGCCTGCATTAGTCACTTCATGTGCCTTGCATGGATCAGATGGATTGGATATCAAAACAGCGTAAAGTGTAAAATGCATCCAAGAACCTTCTGAAAGTGATTCTCGCCAGATGATTGAAAAGGTGTTAATGCATCCATCTCTCCAAGACACATGTAATCTTTACTCCACCCAGGTGTAACATCGGTAAGAGCTCTGTGGAAATAACCTCTGCGGTCTTTCCGCTGTGATAATGAAGCTGAAGTGACACTAAAATTAGCCGTTGACAGAAAAAACTCTGTAAGAGTGACAGAGGTTGTGAAGAAGATAAAACTTCTACCTCTCTTGTAGTCCAGAAAAGCTATTCATCCATGTGTTTGTTTTAGTTTTCGGACAGTTTAGCTAGCTGAACTGTTATTGCTGTAAACCAAGCATACATTCTTCTTCTTATGCTGTTTCTGGCACTTACCAAACAGCTTCAGGTGCACACTAGTAAGTGTAAGTGCTGAGCAACAACCGAGCTGTATTACATTCAGAACGCTTTGTTGCTGAAGTGATCCAAAAGGAATTGCTTCAAGTTTCAGAATTTTATCCTACAAGTTCTACTGACATCTAACTGTATCCCGTCATTAGCCACATGGTAACAGAGTCCAAAGCTTCCTGATTAGGTGTTTCTTTCAGAAATGCTATCTGGAACTTGCTGACTCTTTACGGACACAATGTTGTACCATTCACTTTTCAATCAGTGAGCCTCTCCTTGTTTGCATGACTTTAAAGTGTACGTGTATCTCCCTCAGTAACTGCCTCCATATCTCTGGCTCATTATATTTGCCTCTCTGTCATTAGCTGCCCCACCCCACCCCGCCCTCCTGTCAGCTCATTGTGTGTGTGTGTGTGTGTGTGTTATGCCAACAGTGATCAGCCCTCCCAGTGTGTCAGCTAATTCAATGACTCTGAAGCTTCTCCTCTTCTCTCTGCTGTTGTTAAATCACTGAAACAAGCCGACCAGGAATTAGCCAATTACTGAATTATTGCTCCCCACCATGTCGTTTAGCATTTAGCTCTGCAGCAAAACGGGGCTTAAATAAGACGAGAGGGAGGGGGGAGGAGGGGAACAGTGGAGGCAGAGCTGGAAGGATTAAGATGCTGCAGTGTTAAGTCCTGTTGTATTCAATAAAGGTTAAGACTGTAGTATTATTATTATGTGCACTATTATTTCTATTATTAACACGTGCAGTATTCCCAGCGATAGCAATATTAGTTGTAACATGGACACATTAATAACAACCCTAACCATGGTACTAACAGTATGCAGTACATCAGTAGTGGTAGCTCCTGTGTTCTTAAATGCCCTTGGCTATGTAAATGACCATTTGCTATTCCCTGTCCCTTAGTTACTGTTGCTATACCAGTCAAGCTTTCCATTCTCGCACAGCACATATGCACTTTCCAATAAAAAGGGGCAGATTTACTTTCTTGCTAATTTTTGAAACAATTTTTTTCACGTACAGACAAAAGCACTTTCCCCACTCTGCTGTTGCTGGCAGCCTGTCATC
The DNA here is from genome assembly GCA_029875015.1 of Lepomis gibbosus. Classification (NCBI taxonomy): domain Eukaryota; kingdom Metazoa; phylum Chordata; class Actinopteri; order Centrarchiformes; family Centrarchidae; genus Lepomis; species Lepomis gibbosus. Next base: position 7,867 of record JAPMOB010211915.1, on the reverse strand, counting down.
TGGTACTAGCCACATAATTAAAGTAACGTGTCGCAGCTCGGCTTACACAGTTTTATACATTGTTTTAACATTAGAGGGGGAAAGTCTGAGCTGTGTTTGGTAATCTTGAGTAATCATGGTAACTGGAGTGTAGGGCTGGAAAATAAAACGATAACAATAATTATCGCATTATAATTTTTTTCAATACCAATATAGCAAATGTTCAATAGATATTCAATAAATGTTTGATTTGTTTCACTTGAATCACACACGAATTAGGACTGAATTTTTTACTAAGATGTTTATTTTGAGGAAAAAGGACAGAAAAAAAGCTTTTACTCAATTTTATGCATATTTGTTGAAAAAGATTTTATAACTGTTTTGAATGTTCTCCCTCAGATTTGTGAAGTGATCCACTGTTTGGAATCAAATGTTTGTCATGTTCTGACCATAAAGAAGAGTTTAAACCACAATTAACCATCAGGTTCACTTTCACTGAGGCGCAAAAATCAGCCTTTAAACTCAAAAGATATAACGATTTGATACTTATCATGATAATTATCGATATCGAAAGATATGAAACTTTTTATCGTTATAACATTTTTGGCCGTATCGTCCAGCCCTACCGGAGTGTAGAATTTGCAGAATCTAAATAAGAGCAAGACTTATCTCAGCCCCCATGTTAGCCTTGAGTCTGACAGTAAGAAATATCTGCTGTTGTTTGAGCCACTTTGAGTATTGTACTAATAGTAGTATTATTTGAAGTATTCACTTATTCAAAAATACAAACCAAAATAAAATAACATTTGGTATATTGTTTTTTAATATTATTATGATATTGCTGGTATAAAGGGGTTTGTCCTGCGCTCTCATTGATTCTGTAATATTCAGATTTTGCTGAAGAAATTATGATCTGTGGTTGCAGTGTATGAAATGAAAGCAGCTGAGGTCTTAAAGGTTTTAGTCCTGTTTCTTTTATTTACAGTTCTTGACTTTATGTTAATGAAGGCTGTTTCAGCTTTCACTAAATAATAACACATGCAGTATGTAGTAGTTCACTACTGTGGTGTAGTGTTTTTTTCAATTATGTGGACAAATAATCTGAGTCAAGAAGCCTTGAGATGTTGGTGAGAACAAGAACCACAGAACCTGTTGTCTGTATAAAAGTAGTTTTGCTGTATTTTCAGTAGTCAGTAATATTAGCAGTACTTGCTTTGTATCTCTGTCTCTACAGTAGTTGTAGTACTCTAGTATAAGTAGTACTGCAGTACCTGGTGTGTATCCTCTGTCCACGGTCAGGCTGGGGAAAGGCATCGGTCTCAGGCTGAACTTGTTGTGAGTGAAGCCGCAGGAAGGTGAAGGCAGGATACCAGGATACTGAGAGGAGTCCAGAGCTGGCACCGGGATGGCACTGACCACCGCTGAAACAGACGGACAAAACAGTCAGTAAAGCAAGCAGCCACACCGCAGACACAACGGTCAGAAAACCAGTGTGAGACAGCACTGACACCGAAGAAACAGGGACAGAAAAGTCAGTAAAGCAGGCCATGACTGACACAGTTGGGAAGACAGTCAGTGACCCCTGCTGAAACATAAACAACAAAGGCAGGGATGTCTGGTTTTGTTTATTTCAGTAAAATAAATACCTGACAAAAGAAGGCATGTGATCTTAATCATTAAAAAATATTCAGTATTGACATAAATCAGGACCCTGCGGACTATAAAGAGAATTAATGCATGGGATACTTCAGTATTATCAGAACATCTCACAGTATAAAAACCCTACGAGTCAGTCAAAACAGACAACCAGCCAGCCAGAGCAGGGAGCTGCTGTAAGCAGAGAGGAGGAGGAGGAGGAACAGCCAGGAAGGTAGTCAGACCAGACAGAGTTCATATTGTGACCTTGAGAGGAAACTGCAGGGAGCCAGACTCATGAGACTGATTACACTGCCTCAGGTACACACACACACACACACACACACACACACACACACACACACACCTCTTATCTTCTAAACAGGCTTGAAGAGACTGTGTGTGTGTGTGTGTGTGTGTGTGTGTGTGCATCCCATGTTTGTGTCTCTCTCTCGCTGTCTTTTTTAATGCACATCCAGACATTCTAGAGGTGTATTCCATACTGCATTTTGCAATGTTATTGTATCTTCATGAAATGTTTTAAACACAGAAAATATGATTAAAGGTACAGTGTTCCTAACTGTGGATGTAATTTCAACTAAAAAAGAAACATTCATGAAGGATTGCTGCATTGTGTGCAATCGCTTTGTGCCAAACAGTGCTCTTGAATACACCCCCGGTTGTTTGCTGTTGTTTGTGACCTCGGTGTGAGTCAACAGCTACGTGAGCGCTGTGACTTACATCACCGTTTCTGGACAGGAAGATAATAGACAAAAACATGCTTCTTCACTTTCTTGCTGCGAGTTAAATGAGAAGATCGATGCCACTCTCATGTCTGCACACTAAATATCAAGCTACAGCCAGCAGCTGGTTAGCTTAGCTTAGCATGCAAAACAGCTAAGCTGTCTCAAAGGTGAAAAAAGCTGTCAACTGGTGTTAAGCTCACTAATGAAAACTTACATCTCATTTGTGTAATCCGCACAAAAACCAACCAGCAGAGATGAATGTCACGCTGATGTGTAGAAAAACTGTTCTGCACATGAAGCACATGGGACTGGTGAAGAGAGTATTGATTAAAAGTATGTCTAATATTTCAGTTGATCCCATCAGTTTATCATCAAACCTCTGCCAGACAACTGCCACTGGCAGAGGTTTTTCCAATCTATCAACATATATCTTGTCATTGACATTGGATTTTTTAAAAATTCCACGGTTAGCTCAGTTGGTAGCACAAGAGAAAGTCCTTACTGCAGCCTGCGGCCCTTTGCTGCACGTCATTCCCTACTCCCGCATTTCCTTGTCTAAATCCATTCCTATCAAATAAATGCAAAATAATGCCCAAAAAATATCTTTTAAAAAAATCATGCTCACCATGACTGGGTCTCTAAATTTTAAATTAACCATCAGCACAGTCCGCATGTCTAGTTCTGCTTTTCCTGCACCCTTCAGCCTCCTGATTTTGTATTATTTTGTGTTTGACTAACAGGAAATACTCTTGACAGTGCACTGACTGCCTGGTTAGCCATGTTCCGGTAACGTTCAGCAGATTAATGTGACATGAATGTGGTTTTGTACAAATACGTTTCATACACAGGAGTCCCAAACGTGTCGCAGGAGTTGCCCTCGGGGGTCCCTGAGGCATGTCACCTCATCACAAAGGGTCCGGTTTTAATAAACGGTTGAGTATCAGACACTTTGATGTCATTCGGTAGCAGCACCCCACCCCAGCTGTACAGGGTATGTTATGAAATGGATAATGCTTTATCCAAAAACCTTACTTAAAGGTGTATTTCCCATTTTCTGTAACAACAATGTCTAAACGTTTTAATATTCATTATGTAACACATGTCAATAAAGCTTTTTCAATTGAATTGACTGACAGAAAAGGCTGGGGGGGGGTCTTCTTCTGCCTCCTGCTTCCTCTTGTTTTGAACCACATTGTCCAATTCTACTAAACCCTGATCAATACTAGTATTGATTGGAAAGTATTGATTATTTGGAAGCAGTACGCCTGTGATCAGCAGCTTTAGGAGGTGTGTGTGTGTGTGTGTGTGTGTGTGTGTGTGTTGTTTACTGTAATTGTGCTGTGATCACTTAAAAAGAAGCAGGGTTTGATTACAGCAGCGAAACGACTAGAGATGAGCAAGTCTGATCAATACCAGTATTGATTGAGAATATTGATGATTTTGGTGCAGTGAGCTACAGGTTAATGGAGGTGTGCCTGAGTGTGCATGTGTGTGTGTGTGTGTGTGTGTGAGAGAGAGAGAGAGAGAGAGAATGTAGGTTATGATGAGATAAAAAAGAAAGGAAGCGAGCGTGACATATAAGAGAAAGTAAAGACAGAGAGAAATGAAGACGTCAACAGAAACATTAAGGGACAGATGAAAAAGGCAAAATAATGTAAAGAAGAGGTAGAAGGGATTAGAATCAGATGACATAAACAAAGAAGGATAATGGCGATGTGGCAGAGAGAAAAAGGAGAGAAAGTGAGATAAAAGAGAGAAGAATGGGTAAAGGCTTGCTCAAAAGAGAGAGAAGACAGAAATGATCGACATGAGAGAAGAAACACCAGACAGCAGACACAAAGAGATAAAAACCAGAAGGTAGATAAAGAGATCAGTGGGTCTGTCGTCTGCAGAGCAGAGATGTGGCAGCAGAGGAAAAAACGAGAAAGCAGCCTTGAACTGCTTCAGTAGAAACAGACAGGAAGAGACAGAAGCAAAGCTAGAAACAGATCACGCAGGGGTGAAAAACAAGTCATGCCATGCCACCCCTGCTGCCACGCCAGTTTAGGACAAATAAAAAAATATGCATATGAACGGTTGAGACTGCTCGCAAACAGTTCTCCATTAGTACCACTTCTGCTGGTCTCTGCCTGAGCAAGACTCCAAGAAATAAGAAATAAGAAATAAATGTGCAAGGTTCTTGCTTCCGTTCTTGCTTTCGTTCATGACCAACGCATCACTGATTCATAAGTGAGGGAGATTTTGGATTGACAGGATGTTAAAAATAAACGGCCCCGGCAGCTTTCTGAGCAGCCTCTCTCACCAAACCCAAATATTTCCTGGTGCTGATAATGCAGTCGCCGATCACTGGGTGCAACAGGCCATTACAATTAGGCTGCAACACTGGATTCCTATTGGGACCACTGCTGTTGGATTATGCAACGTTTATAACATATGAATAAGTTTGTTTTAGGACCTATATTCTCCATTGAGAGCCAGCAGTGCACTGATCCTCCACTTTCCCTCAGAATAGTCAGATCATCTGACACAGGTGACTCAGGCTACGTTCTGGCTGCAGGCCGAAGAGACCTGAATCCGATTTTTTTTGCTCAAATGTGACTCAGATCTGATCTTTTTATGACTGTGTGAACAGGCCAAGTCACACGGAATCTGATCTTTTCTTTCATGTGTGGTCCTAATCCGATACAGCTCCGCTCTTTTTAAATGCGACCTCAGTCTGGACGCTCGGATCGGAATTGATGCGACTACAGTAGCTGTTCACCTGCCAGACGGAGCTGCGTTGAATGAAAAAAGCTTCATAAAAACCCATTATTAGACATGTGGCTCTCTCCCTCCTCTACCTCACTATCGTCTGCTCACAAATTCCCTTTCTTACACCTGAAATCCACTGGACCGCAAGCTCTCTTCTGAGTTATGTGCATGCTACTTCTCTGAGCAGACGCTGTGGGAAGAGAGAGAGAGAGAGAGAGAGAGTTGTGTGGCAATTGCGTTGTACAGCGCTAGAAACCGTAATGACTAGAAACAGAAAGTTGTGAACACGTGTCATAATTCGGGAGAAATGTGACCCGCGAGCGGACAATAAAAAAACGGGAGTCTCCCATGAAAACTGGGAGATTTAGCAAGTATGAGCTAACCGGAGCTAACCTCTGTGGCTTTACTTCTGTAGACTACAACAATGTGCTGCATGTGTAACATCATGCTATTCTTCTGCAAATGCCGGTCACGTTCAGACAGTTCACACTGAAAGTCTAATATGGGCCACATTTAAACTATAATGTGAAACTGTCAAACAAAAAAATCGGATCAGTGGCAAAAAAATCAAAAATCTAGAAATTCAAATGTCAAAGTCAAATCTAGATTACAAAATGAGGTTGTTTGAGGAAAGGCATTTCATAAAATATAGATAAAATGTAATAAATGATGCTATGCAATAGAAACACTAGATCCTATAAAAAAATGAATCCAATAAAAAACATTCTTGTTACTAAATTCCTCTGATGACATTTCATTTGACAAGAAGAGGAAAACATTCTTTCTGTGAGATTTGAATAGTAAAAATGTTTGTTTTCACATTACCAGTTGTATGTATGATGGATGATTGTTGCCATTTTGTTGCGCAAATGACCAGTGCAAGAGCCGCGAGAGGACACAGGGTTGGTAACAAACCTCAGGTGGAAGAATGAACGAAGGAGGAGAGACAGAATGATGACGTCTTCATGACTGAACTGAGACCAAAAAAACTAGCATTAAACATGACAACTGATAGAAAGAGAGAAAAAAGAAGGACGGGTCTGAGCCTGAAGTCTTTTCCTGTTTTACTGTGACCCACATACAACACACACACACACACACACACACACACACAGGAGTGCTCCTCACATGCTAGGAGAAATTATCAGTCACCCGCTGACTCACAATCCAAAAAAACCACACAGCGTTGTAACCTGATTGTTGTGTTCAGTGTTCAGTTTGTTAGCGCAGTAAACAACACGACAGAAGAAGAATGAAAAGGGGAGAGAAAGGAGGAGGACACGCAGGCAGGCTGAGAGCGGGGTAATTACAATATGAAACTTACAGTCAGAGAGATGTGACTGAACACACACACACACACTCCGCAGAGAGAAGGCAGTAATTAGAGGATGTGCTCCTCCGCAGACTAGAAACTGGTTCACAGACGTGATGTGGTGTCACTTGCTGTTCTCAGAAAACCCTGCACATGTTCCGCATCAGTCTGCCGATAAATTAAAGCAGTTTCCCACTGACAGGTGGATCTGTTTACAGACAGCTCCACCCACAGTGTGACGGAGCTGACAGGAGGTGATGACAGAGCTGGGCCGTTCTTCCGTTTAGCTAACCCAGGCTAACGAGCTGCTATCAGGCTGAAATGATCCGGTAAATTCTCATCCGGCTAATTTGGAGCTTTGAACACAGTTTGAGGATGGATTGTTGATGTTCTGAAGTGTATCTTGAAATTAACATATGAAACCACTCAAGCACTCTGGCTGATCATTTGACTGCAGGTGCATAAGCTAGGTGGGTCGGGAAACTCCCCAGCATGCATTGGGGTACAACATTCATGGACATAAGTCTCATTTTGGGAAAGTGACGCCTCTTCTGTTGCTTTTTCTGAGGTTTCTGCCATTTTGTTTTCCTGTTAAAGGTTTTGTAGGGGAGTTTCCTGAATTGAGGGTGGAAGGACAGAAGGTGTCATGTGCCGTATAGATTGTAAAGCCCTATGAGGCAAATTATGATTTGTGATATTGGCGTCTACAGAACTTGACATTTTACGTGTTCCTGCTGGTGTCATTTTGTTCTACATTTAGTTCTGATTGATCACTGTTAAAGATTAGATATTACCAGTGAGGGTCAGACTATGTCGCTGCATGACTGGTCAGGGTTCCCAATGGATTTACTGTGATAGACTTTTCAGTCATCATCATAAGCATCATCCATCATCTTCAACCGCTTAACCGTGCAGGGTCGCCGGGGGGGCTGGCCAATCCCAGCCGACGTTGGGCAGAGCTAAGACATAGACAAACAACTAGTCACACAGACACATTCACACCTAAGGGAGCCATTCACACCTTTGCAGTCGCAAATTAACCCACAAATGTCTTTGGACTGCAGGAGGAAGATGGAGCACCCGGAGAGAACCCACGCAGACACGGGGAACATGTAGACTCCACATAGAAAGGCCTGGGACAACCAAGGTTTGAACCCCGGACCTTCTTGCTGTCAGGCGACAGTGCTAACCACTGCACCACCGCACCGCCTCAACTAAATCAGCACCTTATTAAATCTCCCAAAAAAGTAAGCTTTGTATGCATCAACACTTTTCAGTAAAGTGAGTTCTGCAGTGAATCAATTTTAGTCTAATCCAAACAGGCAGACTCTTCCAGGACTCTGTAGAAGATCAGGGCCCGTATACATAAAGATTCTAAGAATCCTCTCAGAAAACTCTTAATTTAGCTAAAAAACTTTTACGTAGGAGTCTTAGCTTAAGAGCG